>RJWM01008409.1:0-72952 GCA_004363535.1 Dasyprocta punctata | reverse complement strand
TAACTAAGAAGAACACTGCTGAATGTATTCGTTATTGAGAAAGAACAATTAATACTCATATGATTAGATCAATCTAGCATGTCTATATCTGATAATGTAAGAAACCATTTTAAAGATAACGATGCGCAATATTGCAACCATTGTCAAGCTTCTATCTACCGGTTGTGTAAACCTGCAATGTTGTGTATTTACTCTAGTCATTTGCTTGTCTCTTTCGCTTGTTGTTTTTACTATATATGTCGTCTTTTTTTTGTTGTTGTTGTTTTTGTTTGTTTTGTTTTTCTTCGCTCAAATAAAATTTTTAAAAAATGAACATGTGATTTTTGTCTTTGGCTCTGTTGATATGGTGTATTACATTTATTGATTTGCATATGTTGAAACATATGTGCATTCCTGGGATGAATCCCAATTGGTTGTGGTGTACAGTCTTCTTGATGATTTGCTGCATTCTATTTGCTAGTATTTTATTGAGGATTTTTGCATCTATGTTCATTAGAGAGATTGACCTGTACTTTTCTTTTCAGATTGGATTTTCTCTGGTTTTGGTATCAAGGTAATATTTGCCTCTCAGAATGAATTGGGGAGAATTTCTTCCCTTTCAGTTTCATTAAAGAGTTTGAGGAATATTGGTATTAAATCATCGCAAAATTTCTTGTAGAATTCAGCTGTGAATCCATCAGGAACTGGGCTTTTTGTTGGGAAGTTTTTAATTATGCTCTCAATTTCATTAATTGATATTGGGTTATTCAGAAGTTTTATATCTTCTTGATCCAGCTTTGGTAATTCATTTGTTTCTAGGAATTGTCTATTTGTTCTGTGTTTTCGATCCTATGAGAGTATAGGTTTTCAAAGTAGGTATTGATGACCTTCTGTATTTCCACATGATCTGTAGTGATTTTACTCTTTTCATTCCTTTTTTCATGAATTTTGAGTTTTTATTTTCTTTTTTGATAAGATTGCCTAGGGTTTAACCAATTTTGTTTAATCTTTCAAAAAACCAAGTTTTTGATTCATTAATTCTTTGTATTGCTTTCTTATTCTAATTGGATTAATTTCTGCTCTTATCTTTATAATTTCCTCTCTTTGGGATTTGGGCTTGATTTCTTCTTTTTCTAGATGCTTGAGGTGCAGCATTAGGTTTTTTATTTGTGCTTATTGCATTTTCCTGATATAAGAATTCACTGCTGTTAATTTCCCTCTGAGGACTGCCTCCATTGCATCCCACAGGTTCCCTTAAGTCATATGTGCATTTTTGTTTGATTGTATATATTGTATAATTTCTTCGTTAATTTCCTCTGTGACCCACTGGTTGTTCAGTAGAGTGCTATTTAATTTGCATATGTTAATGGAGCTTTTGCAGTTTCTTTTGTCATTATTTCCAATTTCAGTGGAGTATGGTCAGATAATATGCATGAGATAATTTCAGTTTCTTCGCATTTACTTAAGCATGTTCTATGGATTAGTATATGGTCTATTTTAGAGAACATCCCATGTGCAACTGAGAAGAATGTGCATTGTGGTGTTGTTGGGTGGAGTCCTCTGTATATGTTTACTAAGTCCATTTGTTCACAGATTTGATTCAGTTCTGTTATTTCTTTGCTGGTTTTCTGTTTAGTTGATCTGTCTCTGTGACACTGGGGTGTTTAGATCCCCCATTATAATTGTATTATTGCTTATTTGAATTTTAGTATCTATTAATGTTTTTCTTACATAGTTGGGTGCTCCCATATTTGGCGAATATGTATGTATGATTGTTATCTCTTCTTGAAGTTCTCCCTTAACAGGGGAGTGATGTTCTTATCTGTTTTGATCATTCTTGGTTTGAAATTCACATTGTTTGCAAAAAGAACAGCTACACCTACTTTTTTCTGGGTTTCTGTCACATGGAATATTATTTTCTGTCCTTTGACTTTTAGTCTATGAATTTCCATTTGAGTTAAATGTTTGTTTGTTTGTTTTTGGTACTGGAGATCAAACTCACAACCTTGTACGTGCCAGGCAGTGCTTAAGCTACTGAGCTAAACTCCCAGCCTTGCTTTTTTTAAAACAGGGTCACACTATGTAGTTCAGGCCAGCCTTGCTCACGTTGTAGCCCAAGGCAACCTTGAACTCACAATGCTCCTCCTACCTCAGCCTTCCAAGTGCTGGGAATAAAGGCGTGCGTCACCACGCCTGGCTGGATTTTGTTTCTTGAAACTTTCTGCCAGTCTGTTTCTTTCAATTGGTGAATTGAGGCCGTTTACATTAATGGTTATAACTGATATGTATTGGTTTACCTTTGTCATATTATCTTACCACTGTTCGTTTCCTATTTTTCCCCTCTGTTTAATTGCTTGTGCTGCTTGTTGGTTTCTTTCTGTTGTTGTTCTTGGAATTGTAGTAATTTTTACCTGTTTCTAGAATATCTTTCAGTACTCTTTGTAGGGTTGGTTGGGTGGTCATGCAGTTCTTAATTTGTTTTTTGTCGTGGAAGTATCTTATTTCCCTATTGATTTTGAAAGATAATTTCGCAGGGTACATCAATCTGGGTTTTGAATTTGTTGTCTTTCATTACTTGAAATACTTCACTCGATATTCCTCTTAACAGGATAGTTTGTGTTGAGAACTCTGCCATGATTCTGTTAGGCTTTCCTTTATAGATGATCTGTTTCTTTTCTCTCATGGCTTTTAATATTCTGTACTTAACGCTGAATTTCTGGGATATTATTATATGTCAAGGTGTAGATATATTTGGGTTATGGTTAATGAAGTTCTATATGCCTTGCTTATCTGTATGTCAGGTTTTTCTCCCATGTTTCAGAAATTTTCTCCCATTACTTCTGCAAATAGTTTTTTTATGTAATTTGTGTTGTCTCCTTTTCTGTTAACACCTATCAACATTATATTGTTTCTCTGTTCATCTTTTGCAGCTGTCGTGTTATTTCCTGATTTTGTTATTTCCTGATTTTGTTTTTCTTTAAGAGATCTTTCCTTTCACTATTACTAGCCACAATCCTTTCTTCAAGAGTCTATCTTAAATTACATTTGTGTGGTTTTTCTGACTTTTGATGGAATTTTTGATTTGCTGGATATCTCCTTGAATCTGTATTATGTATTCTATACTGTTCATTCGAGGTTAACATCATTTTTCTATGCTCCTGTTTGTTTATTTGTTTGTTTGTTTTTTGCAATACCGGCAATGGAACTCACAACCTTGTGCCTGCCAGGCAGGCTCTTAAGCCACTGAACTAAACTACTGGCCCTGTTTTTTTCAAGACAGAGTCACACTATGTAGTTTACACTAGTCTTGCTCACATTGTAGCCCAAGCCAGCCTTAAACTCACAATGCCCCTCCTACCTCAGCCTCCCGAGTGCTGGGATTAAAGATCTGCACCACTATGCCCAGCCTTTTTTTTTTTAATGTCTTCTTTGGATATACTCACCAAGAGTTGTTTTTTCACTTCCCTTGTTATCATTTCAGAAATTTCAGGTGTGTGATTTCTAATTTCAACCATGTCCATGTCTCCAGTACTAGATCTGGCTAGGCTGGAAGTTTCAGATTGCAATTTGTTTTTTCATTTGGGCATTTTCCTGTGTTCCTCCCAGTCATCCAGATATCAAGTCCTAGTTGCTTCTTGAGCTGGCAGCCTTTCTGGCAGCAGGCCTCACTAGGGTTTCCAATGGCTGCAAATCTCTGGATGTGGACTCCCAGTCCGTGCAGGCTTTAGATGGTTCCTGGGTGTGGGTGGGTCACTTAGGGTAGACTCCCAGTCCCTGTGTGCCTCATTGAGTATTCCCAGGTGACTATGGATCACTGGGCATGGATTCTCAGTCTCCATGGGCCTCACTGAGGGTTCTCAGATGACTTTGAATCACTGGGTGCAGACTTCTGGTCCCCAAAGGCCTCAGGAATGGTTCCTGGGTGTGGGCAAGTTGCTGGGTACAGATTTCCAGTCCCCAGGAGCCTCACCTACAATTCCTGAGTGTGGGTGAATCACTGGGCACACCTTCCCAGTCCCTGTAGCCATCACTGTAGATTTCTGGATGGCTGTGGGTCTCTGGGCACAGACTTCCAGTCCCCACAGTACTCAGAGATGGTTACCTGCTGTGGGCAGGTCACTGCGCACAGACTCCCAAACCCCATGAGCCTCAGAATGCATTCCTGGATGCCTGTAGTTCACTGGGTGTGAGCTCCCATTCCCTGCAGGCATCAGAGATGGTTCCCATATGTGAGAACATTGCTAGGTCCAGCTTCCTAGTACCCGGGAGCCTCATCTTTGGTTCCTACATGTAGGCGAGTCACTGGGTGCAGCTTCCCAGTCCCTGTGAGCCTCGCTGTGAGTTTCTAGATGACTGTGGGTCTCTGAGCACAGACTCTCGGTTCCCACAGGCCTCAGAGATGGTTTTTGTTTGAATTCTATAAATTTCCTTTGAAGATTGCCATAGCCATTCTTTCTGCAGTGAGATTAAATCTTATTTTTCTTTTAATTTGCATCTTTTAATGGTCAGCATTGTTCAAAGCTTTTTTCACGTTTTTACTGACCATTTGTACTTCTTCATCTGAGTGTCATTCATTTCAGAAGGCCATTTCTTGAGTGGATATTTTAATCTAGGATCCTAAATTTTTGAGATATTTATATATTCCAGGTATTCATCCATTGTCTGAGAAGTACTTGCCAAATTTTTCCCATTCTTAAGGTTGTCTTTTTGATCTACAAATTGTTTCCTTTGCTGTGCAGATGTTTTGAAATTTAACATGATCTTATTTTTTGATTCCTGATATTATTTAGTGTGCACCTGGTTTTCTGTTCATTAAGACCTTCCAATGCCTATGTCTTCCAGAGTGTTACCTATTTTGTCATCCAGCAGATTGCTTGTTTTCATACTTTGATATTTGATGCCTTTTGATTTAATTTAGTGCATGGTGAGAGATGTGGGTCCAGGTTCAATCTCTGGTATGTAGGTAGCCAGTTTTCCCAGCACTATTTTTTTTAAATTTTATTTTAAAGAAAAAACACAGAAAAATCAAGAAACAAACATACAAACAAAACAACAACAAAAAATGAAAAATGACAACAATAACAACAAAACAGTAGTGATATAGGATTTCAAAGAAGGTGATAGGAATTTAACAGTAGTTGTTATATTGCATATTGTTATCTTCAAAATAGTTGCTCAGGTTACCAGATACAAGTATGCAAAATTGATCAGACAATGTAGTTTCCTTTTGAGCAGTTTCTTTCCCTTTTACCATATCTATCAAAACTTTTGGATCCTATATACTCTCAGTTTCTTACACTAGCGAGACAATGTGGTGTTTACACATGCAAATCTGATTTATTTCACTTATGACTATGGTTTCTAGTTGTATCCATTTACCTATAAAAGCTTTAAGTTTATCATTTTTATTCCATTGTATAAAAATACCACATCTTTTTTATTCATTCCCCACTTGATGGGCATTTGGGTTGTTTGAAAAATCTGGCTATTACAAATTGCGCTGCTATAAATATGGTTGCACATATGTCACTGTGGTATGATGTTTTCAGATCTTCTGGGCAAATACCCAGAAAGGGTATACCTGGGTTGAATGGAACCTCTAACACTAGTTTTTTGAGGTGTCTCCACACTGATTTCCATGGTGTTTTTACCAGTCTACACTTAGGGATAGACAAAGATCTCATGAGTAAAAACCAAACTGCATGGGAAGTACTTCAAAGAATGAACAACTGGAATCTCGTCGTATTAACATTTTTTGCACATTAAAAGAAATCACCAACAGAGTGAAATCAAGACCCATAGATTGGGCAAAATTTTTGCCACTGTCCATCAAACAAACCACTCCTATCTAGAATGTATAAAGAACTGAAAAATATCAAGCCCCTCAGATTCAAAGATGCAATCCAAAAATGGGCATCTGACATGGAATACATAGTTTTCAGATGAAGAAATACAAATGACAAATAAGATATGAAAAAATATTCAGTATCGTTGGTCATTTGAGGAATGCAAATTAAAATAACACTGAGATATCATCTCACTCCAGAAAGAATGGCTAACATCAAGAAATTAAAAAATAACAAATGGTGGCAGGGCTGTGGGGACAAAGGAACCCAGCACTATTTGTTAAACAGGCTGTCTTTCCTCCGGGGAAAGTATTTGACCTCTTGTCAAAATAACTTAGCCGAGTTGCTTGTTGTTTCTTTATCTTCTGTTCTGTTCCATTGATCCACAAGACTGCTTTTTGTCAGTACCATGCTCTTTTCATCACTATAGCTTTGTAATTAAACTTGTGGTCTGGGACTGTCATGCCTCTTGGCATGCTATTGTCATCCAGGATTGTTTTTCCTATTCTAAGTCTCTCCAGGCTCCATATGAATTTTAGGATGTTTTTTAGTTCCATGAGGAATGCTGTTGATATTTTCATTGGAATTGTGTTAAAACTGAATAAAAGTTTAGAAATCTGATCATTTTGACTATGTTGGTTCTCTCTATTCAGGAAGAAGGGATATCTTTCCATTTTCTGATATCCTCTTCAGCCTCACTTTTCACATAACTGCAGTTTTCATTGTAGAGGTCTTTCACTTTATTGGTTAGGTTAACTCCTAAGTATTTCATTTTTCTTGTTGATATTGTGGAAGTTATAATTTCCTTCATTTCTTTCTCAGTAATTTCATTCCTGTTTTAAATGAGTGCTATTGATTTTTGTGCATTGATTTTGTAACCTGCTATACTACCTAATTTGGTTATTAATTATAGGAGTCTTTTGGTGGAGATTTTCACATGTGTAGTGTAGAGAATCTTGTCATTTGTAAATTAGGATAATTTAATTCTTTCCTATTTATATAACCTTAATTTCTTTCCTTTGCCTGATGTTTGTAGCTAATGTGTTGAGAATTATGTTGTACAGGAGTGGTTACAGCAGACACCCTTGCCTTGTCCCTGACTTTAGAGATAAAGACTTCTGCTTCTCTGCTATTTAATGTGAATTTGGTCACTAGTTTCTCATAGATGGCTTTAACAGATTGAGTTTAGGTTTTTCTGTACCTATTTTAGTTAGGATGTTTCTTATCAATGGACGATTGATTTTATTAAATATATTTTCTCCATGTATTGAGGGTTTTTTGTGTTTTTGTTCTTTCTTCTCCTTATGCAGTGTATTACATTTTTGATTTGTGCATGTTGAACCATGCCTGTATCCTTTGAATGAATCTTACTTGGATTTGTCTCATTCTGTTTGTCAGTATCTTATTGAGGAATTTTGCATATAGGTTCATTGAAGAGATTGAATTTTTTTTTTTGGTTGGATCCATTTTTGCTTTTGGGATCAGGTTAGTTCTTGCTTCCAAAAATGATTTTGAGAGTACTGGTTCATTTTCAATTTCATTTAAGGCTTTGAGTAATATTGTAATTAGAATTTCTCTAAAGTTCTTGTAGAATTCAAGACTCATTCCATCAGTACCTGGGCTTTTTTTTTTTTTAGTTGTTAGTTTTTTAATATAAATAATTCAATTTCATTAGTTAATATTGGATTATTTATAATTTTTCTGTCTTGGTAGTCACTTCTGCTACCTACAATTTCAGTATATTTAATCTCCCGGATTTCTGATTGAAATTATTTCATAGGTGGTAATTCTTTGATAAGCTATTCGTTCATGTTTTGTACAGTTTTGTTTAGTTCGGCTGGCTTTTTATTGATGTCTTCTGCAAGTTCCTTGACCATTTTGGATACTACTTTAAGTATGTTTATATTTTCCATGATTTGTGAGCATCTCTTTGATCCTTTTTCTGAACTGCTTCATTATCCTTGTTAGTAATTCAGAATGTATGGCTCATGCTATTCTCCCCATGAAACCCTGGGATTGGATTTGGGGTAGTTGGAAATTTTGAGAGACATTTTGTACCCTTGTTTTTTCATGTTTCTATTTTTTGTGTGCTGAAGTTTGCAGAGTTATAATGGAAAGACATTGTTTCTAGGATAGAAACCTGTTTAATTTGCTTTTCAGTGATGTACTTTGAACATAGATAACTGCAGTCCTCTCCCTCTGCCCTAAGATCTGACCATTCCTGTTCATTTGGGAGGGGAAGATAATGTGTAATTGGCTTAAAAAGAAGTTCACTGGGAATGTACCCTGGTATTGTTAATGTCACAAAGGTAATCTGGATATTGTAATACAGAAAATATGCATTAATGGTAACAACTATGTTACCCTGGCAACATCAAGGAAATCAGCTACTGCAGTACCATGCAACACAAATAGGACATTAAAATCCAAATAGTAGCAATTACATACCATAATTAACTAGAAAGTAGAAATCTACAATCTTAATATAAACATTAAGACAACTCGGATATTGACATGTAGCTAATACATACTAAATGCAACAGTTATAGTTCTACTGATGGTAAAAGTTAACAGTAGTATTATAGTCTTAACTAATTGTAAAAAGAATAATATACCTTAATGGTTATACTATTAAAGCTATAGCAATCTGGAAAAAGGAGAATGCATTAAATATTATGAAAGGTCAAACTATGTGATATGAGGAGGACAGAGAAGCGGAACAGAAGATCGTGTTAAGGATTAGAAAGATGTTCATAGAATGAGGTAAAGGTAGCAGAAAAAAAGCTAAAGAGAACTTGAAGATAATGCAAAAAAGAGAGGAAATATATCATATGGAGAATAAAACTAAGGAAAGATTAAAAGGAAAAAGGATGAGACAAAACAAAAATGTGAAAAAAAGACAAGAAAAAAATTCTGAGTTTGAATGGACAGTTTCCATCTGGATCCAGAATTTTGGAGTGTAGCAATTCTTGATTTTCTTAGATGCCCCTCAGGTTTTCCCAGGCTTCAGGTATGTCCAAGTAAAGAGAGGTCCACTCATATTGGTAGATCAGAAAGTCAACCAGTCCCCAGATTGATGCTTGATATAGGTGAAAGGGCAAAAGTTCAAATAAAAAGCCAAGACCTTCAAATCCAGAGGCACTCTGTCTGGGCCTGGCCTCGGACTAAGTGGAAAGGGCTGTATGCCCTTCATAACTGAGCTCAAATCCTTCATGGGGTCTCTTTTCAGCCCCTTCCCAGTCTAGGGCAGATTCCTGAGACTGTCTCTCTCCCAGTCACTGTAGGAAGGTAATACTGAGAACCGCAAAGAGAAGCTAGCCTATGGCTGTTCTGAGTCCAGGTTCAAACACTCAGCCCTTTCCCAGAATGATACCTAAATTTATACACTCTTCAGGAATATGGTGCACAGGGTCACTTACCTACTTTTTCCTGTGTAAGACTCTGTGGAAGCAGAACTCGATACTGTCCTTGCAGATCACAGCCACTACCAGTTCACTGAGCGACCACCTTTTCTATGTGGGGTCTTCTGCAATCCCACAGGTTCCTCTTTGATTGTTCAGATTCAGTACCTTTCCCATGAGACAGAAATGGTATATAAATTCAAGACTCTTCTTTGTTTTTCCTTCTCTGCATTATAGTTGGCCTCTCCTACTTCTCTGTAGTTTTTACTTTTCCCATCATTTCCTTCTGGATTACCAGATATACTCTCATTCATTCTGTCTCTGTCTCTGTCTCTCTCAGTTCTCACATTGAGATTTTGCAAAGTCTGAATTTTGAATCTTGTAGAGGCTGGATTGCTATTGCCCAACACTCTGCTCTTTTCCAGCACTGAAGTATTTTTAGGTAACCCACACCCATAAAAATAAGGGACGCTGCAGAGCCTGGATTCCCCTATTATCAACCTAAAGCTCCCCTTGGGGGGTCAGTGGCTGCTTATAGATTCCTTGCAATTCTGTTAAGTGGTTGCAATTGGTAGCACTAAGGAAGGTGAGGACCTTGGTCCACGAGGTGACCACAAGTCAACAGAGGGAGCTGCATATGTTTAGTAAATGGTGGATCCCAGGAGCTGACAGACTCAAAATGTGACCTCTTCCTTAGGAGTAGGATTGCCCACTGTTCAGAAATAACAGATGAAGAGAGTCTGCCTATTGCCTGGGTCAGCCCTTGAGGGTCCTAAGCAGCATGCTCACTTCTAACTCAAGCAGGAAGGGGGCGTCATCAGGGAGGTAAGAGGAGATATATACAGGGAAAGATGAAGAAACTACAGAAGCACATAAGTATTAAGGCCTATCAAGTGTCTAGATGAAGCAGGAGAAACCCTGTCAACAGAACACATAGTACACTAACCTCAACGTGTCTCTTTGTCATGTGTCATCAGACCCAGGGAACAGAGATGAACTGACTTTCCCTCACTTCCTCTTTGAGTGTCTCACAGAGATAGGACGGTGGTTTAAAGAAGGTGGATTCAGGTCATAGCAGGGAGAGTTCCATACCTAACCATTTATCAAGATAAGATGGAGCAAATACCCTTTCCTAGGGTACAAGGACCCAAATGAATTTTCCTACCTCCAACTGTTGCCCTCGGGCAGCTATATCAAGGTGTGTATCCCTCTTACTGCCTTTTCTTCCCTATCAAGGAGAAAGACACTTTCTGCGAGTTTGCTTCAGGTCAATAAAAGGCTGGGTTCCAGGCCTTGCTCAAGGAGTGTTGAGGGCCCTGAGTGAGTAGAGAGGGGACCATTCACCCCAAAAAGTGGGGACAACAAAGACCCCAGCCTACCCTATCCTGTGAGGACTGGAGCACTATGACTGTGCTTGTGGTCTACACCCTGAGGGGCTTTTCATGTCTCTTACAGGAGCTCCAGGAACCAGGCAGGGAAGGTCTTGGTCTGAGGCAGCATTCCAGATCACACAGCACAGGTGGCCCAGGAGTCAAGGTGAGGTGCATGCCCCAAATGAGTACCTAGGTCTCCATGTGCCTAAGACAGATGAGAATCTTTGTGCCCAGATCCCACAAGTCCTACAGTCTGCCCTAGGGCCTGTCCTCTGCAATTCAGCTGCAACCTGAGAAGCAGTCTGACTTTCTGTCGCAGATTCGTGGGGACAGTGCCTCTTGGAGGACAGAACCATGTGAACACCACTCAAAGAGAAGACCTACAATGGACCTTTGTGGGAGTTAACAAGAGTGCTCTTGTCATGTAAGAACACTCACAGTCTTCCTTTCTCCTCTAGGCATCTGAATCATTATCACTGAGCTCTTGGTGTCCCCAAGGAACCTTGGAACTTCTTCATGGTCAGAGGAAACAACCCAGCAAGTTAGGGAGAGTCCATCTTATCCAAAGAGGTGCACAGAACCTGGCAGGTGTGCAGGTTTTGAAACCTATCAGAGAGGAAGCAGCAACCACTGATTCCTCGTGCTCTTCTTCCTCCAGTACTCAAATCCCTGGTACAGCAAGGGAAGTGCCTTGGCTTGGGGGCACCAGGTTGTCCCCAGAATCCTTAGAGAGTCTTCTCTTCACCACTGCCATGGCCTCCAGTCACAGAAGCCAAGCCAATGAGCGTTACGATGACGGAGAAGAGGAGGATCTACGCACATCCCAGGATGTGCTAGTCCTTCAGTTCTTGTGCCTTGTGTTTCTAGATGACAAGATAGCTAAGCTGTTGCCATTCCTGCTCCTAAAGTATCAAAAGCAGGAGCCAATCACCAGGGAAGAAATCCTACAAAATGTGGATGGTGATGACCGTGAGGAACACCTTCTAATATTCAAGGAAGTCTGTGAATGCATGCATGTGAGCTTTGGCATTGATTTGAGGGAAATACATCCCCCTGGCCACGTATATGTCCTTATGCCTGTCTTGGGCCTCACTTTTAATGGGATACTCAGTGATGATTGCCAGTGCCTTTCCAAAGTTGACCTCCTGATAGTCATCTTGACTATCATCTTTTTGAAAGGTAACTGTGCCAGTGAGGAGGATATAAGGGAATTCCTAAGGAAAAGGGAAATGTTACCTCAGAAGGATCACTTTGTTATTAGGGAGCCCTGGAAATTCATCACAGAGGATTTGGTACAAGAAGGATATCTAGAATATCGGCAGGTACCCAATAGTGATCCTGCTCGCTATGAGTTCGTGTGGGGTCCCAGAGCCCACGCTGAAACCAGCAAGATGAAAGTCCTAGAGCACTTGGCAATAGTTAATAAGAGAGATTCCAAGTCCTACATATATCTGTATGCAGAGGCTTTGAGAGAGGAGCAAGAGGCTACCCATGCATTATATGAGGGCCAGTGAAGAGGCAAGGTGCATGCCAGGGTCAACAGATGTTCCTAACCACGTCATTGTCTTAGCTGCCATTCTATGTGAAATGAGTCCCATCATTCATTCTGTATTTCTGAATTACACACAGTTTTGTAAGTAGTGAAGGGTTAGGGGAGGGGATAAAATACCATGCATACCTTCTTGATGCCTGTTCTATTTGGGTTACTTGGAAATGACATGTCATTTCTTTTTTATTTTTATTTTTTGAGAGGATTTTTTTTTATTTTTTGATTTTTTGAGACAGAGCCCCACTTTGTAGTCCAGGCTAGCCTTGAAGTCATTGTGGAGGCCAGGCTGGCCACAAACTCATGGCAATCCTCCTGCTTCAGCTTCCCGAGTGCTGGGATTGCAGGCAAGTGCCACCACACCCAGTGGTGACATGTCCTTTTTTTTTAATGACTTTTTGAAGTCTTGTTCCTTTTTTTTCAAAGTTTGGCATAACTTGCACATCTTGTTTGAACAATGATACTGATTGCACGTATATTTGTAGTTTTGTGATATTACTGATTTATTATAATTTCTGATGTGAATGTAACTTTGTGTGATATTGATCATATAGGAATTTTGTTCTTCCATTCCATGTGTAAGACTCTGCTATTTTGTGAAACCAATTTGGAAACATTTCATTTTACTTTGAAGATACTATAGTATTGAAATAGAAATTTCCATGGAAATGAGTAAGAAGATTACATGAAGGTAGATGGAGATGAGAAAATGACATAAGGATAAAAGTCAATACTTGGTTTCTTCTTCTTCTCTGTTGTTTTTCAATTAAAATATGTATTTGCCTGAAAATGCTTCATTTCTTCAATTATATGAGGGAAATTTATGGTCAATAAAGAAGCCCATCTGTTCACAGACCATTGATCAGCAAGCCTTCATTACACATGTGCCCTTTGGAAGGCCCTATGTCTGTGGTGGAGATATGATTACACTAGACTTAGCAGGATCAATCTTACCCCATAACATGGTGAAGTCTACAAGTACCACCAGTGTCACAATATAGAGAAATGTCCTCAAGGGACCTAGAAGACAAGTAAAAAGGCACCGAGGTGGTGGGATCTAGCAGAGAACAGCCATAGGAGAGTCCTGAGCCATGGGAGTTAGGGGTGTGGGGTAACTGCACTTCTGTCTGCAGGAGCTGATTTCAATGCAGCTGCATGGTGGCCAGGGTCAGACCCTGAGATGTAGCGGTCCTCTGCAAAAGGACTTGTCCCCAGCCTCTGAAAGGATTTCATGGGAGACTCTCAGCTTAAGTGAGGCCATAAATTCCCCAGTCAGGTAGGTATGTCCGCTTTCCAGTGTCTTGCATTGCCACAGTTGACTGGCTTTCCTGGTGACAACTTCTCCACTGGAGTCTCCTTTGCTTCAAAACTCTACCAAGAGAGGTGTCAGAGTCTGCACAATAGCATGGGCCACTTACACAAATGATCCCATGACTGCCTGACCAAGTTTCTCCCTCCACAGGGCCTTCTAAGAGTTTGTGAGAGGCCTCTCCCTGTGTTACATCAGGACTTAGACTGGATCAGTTTTCAAATGTTTCTTTTCTGAAAGAAGTTCATGCTGCTGTTGTCAGAGTGTGTAATTTAGCTTGGAGCTACATCTGTGCTGAGCTGGCCTTATCACTACAATGGCCACGGATTTAGGCCTCATTGTCATAGAGGCCTGGGAGCACCAAGGCTAGACTTTTGGTGAAGGTGACTGAAAATAGTGACAGTGAAAGACAAGCTGTCAGGGAGGGAGATACGGTTCTTTACCGAAGTTCCAAAAACAGTCAATTAGTTGTTTCCAGCAAGAAAATACTCCCCAACATCAAATCAAGTAATGCATCCTACTAGAGAGAACATGAAGAGAGAATGTTTACTGAGTAGCATTTTTGCCTTATATTATTATTATTATCATTATTATTGGTACTTGGGATCGAACTCACAACCTCGCACCTGCCAGGCAGGCACTTAGGCCACTGAGCTAAATCCCCGGCCCTGCCTGATACTGTTTTCAGTTTTCTACTCGGTTTTCTATTTATATGCAGCTTCCCTGAGAAACCACACACAAATTTCATAGGAAAAGTGTGATATTATCTAAGGCTAAGGTAATACAAGATCCAACTGCTTATCAGCAAATATTCAATATATGTCTAGCTTTGTAGCAGGTGTTGCAATGCACTCCTTCCATTCTACCATTCCTAAAACCAAAAATGCATGTGTAACCCATTTTATAGATGAAGAAACTGAGGTCTACTGGACTTTGGAAATTCGCAGGATCCCTGTGTGGTAAATGACAATGTCACGATCCAGACTCTCATCTTGAGGTCATCTAGAGACCACTCTATTTTCATATCTCCTGACCTGAACCCAGCTGTGTTCTGAATTTATTTCTCAGAATTAAAAAGTACTTCAGGGTGTAGAAAGACTGTCACCAGGACACTGAAACCTAGCCTGAATTAAGAATGTAAAATGAGCAGGTGTTGGGTGCATCCTACTCCCCGGGGAACTACCCAGAATCACCTGCCCTCAGCCACATCATTTAGAAGGACCAGTCTGTCACTTTGCTCATCCTGGAAACCTTCCAATAGCAACAGCCTTTTTGACATGAAAGTTAACTTTGGATACGATGTTTAGAGCCTGGGTTATGTGCCCAAAGCAAAATAACACAGTCTCAAGCTTTCCCAAATAAGTGGTAAGTTGTTTGATATAGAGCATCGTGTCTTCTTTGTCTTGAGAGGTAAATTAGGATAGCTTTTGGGACCATCTTGGATTTTTGTAGAATTTTAATGAAATGTGATACTAGAAAAGGTTCACATAACACAAGCACAGGTGCATGAGCTTATGTAGGTGGTCAGAACCACAGCTTCCTAACAAACTGTAGGTGACGCAGCACCATACTCACCAGAGTAGAGGAAAGTAAAACTTTGTGGCTGAATTCCTCCAAAACCTGAAGTCTTCTGAGTAGGTGGTAAATGCTTCTTTGTTGATCTAAAAACTGAACAAACTTTCCTTGTACTGTCTCTGGTCTGTGTCCCTCCCCACAGGCAAGTCCCAGTTTCAGTATGCCTAATGAAACTAGCTCTGGTGCTCAGAGAAGGTCAGTCATAGCAGGTAAATGATTGATTCTCAATCTGAAGCATATGCTATATAGTAGGTGGCCCTTGCAAAGGCCAAAGAATTTCCAGGCCTATCTCACATGTGCAGCAACTCCTCAAAGCAAACAGCAAGTAAAATAATTTTATCTTAATAAATACTATGTGTTACTTTCAGTTGGACATTTGTTATGATCCCTTACAACTACATGTCCTCATCCACACTCAGCTTGTCTTCCCCTCTTTTTTAGACATGGGAGTATTATAGTTCACTTGTCCTTAGAATGGTTTATTAGGTAATCCTGTGCCACTAAAATGCTTGCAGACCAATTACTTATTCATTACAGCTATCTCTATAGGAGGTGCTGCAGAAGCCCTGGATTAATCCTCACACCATGGCCACACAGCACACAGACCTCTGTGGTTGCACGCCTAGGAGTTTCAGCCATGTATATTTGCTCACTTTAACAGGAGCAAGCCGAATCTGTACCTTGGAGATCCCAGGAGCTGTCCCACAGATGTTGCCTGCAGGGTTTCCTTCATGCAGCTCACACACTTCAGGCTCCTGTCAATACCATCACAATTGTGGTATCCTCCCCAGTGAATGGCAAGTGGTGCCAAAATCGCCCAAATCCCTGTGCTGACTGGAGGTTTCCTTCTCCCATAGCTCCGCCCCAATGTTCCCCCCATCTCCTGGACCTGGCTTCAGCCTGCCCAGTTTGGAGCATTATGCTCTCTGTGTCCCCACTGCCACACACTTAGCCCAAGACAGGATCCAGTGCAGATGGCAACAGACAAATATCTCTGTCTGAAGATCCCTGGTAACAGGTATGTTCCTAAGTTCCTCCTGTGTGTTTTCAGTGGAGCTGACGTATGCACCCAACAGAAAAGTACCATGAACATAGTTTTCATTCCAACTGAGACCTGTTGAACAGACTCAGGTTTAAAAGCTGAACTGAAAGCAGTCACTCCACAGTCACCCAGGACATGAGTCACGATTTGAATAGATACTTCTAAGAAAATGATCAAACTACTCATTTCACAGCAGAAAGGTTCTCATCCTTTGAGGAATACTTCTTAAGGAATCTGGTTGATCTTTTCCTAAGCCAGTTCTCATGAGAAAGCATAGTACACAAATGATGTGCCCTCTTCTGCTGTTGGCTCCTTTACCTCACTTCTAGTCTACTGCCTTTTCCAAGGTAATCTCGAACACAGCCAGCACCTCTGCTGTTCCTGGTAGTGCTACAAGCCACTAAGGTTCATACACACAGGTTCATTGATTTGCAGATGCACAAAACAATGAGTTCATGCATTTTAGTATAAAGGGAAAAATATTTATTCAAACTTGCTCTGAGGAGGTTCAGTGGTCCTTTGACCCAGATCACCATCTCACCTTGTGCAGGTGGGTAACCCCTTTTTATTGCTCGGAACAGAGGGCAGAGTGTGCACAAAAAGAAAACGTAGATCTCCACACTTGCTTTGTCATTCTCAGTCATCTTCAGTTCATTCTCCACTTTCTTGAGGGAAGAATACCAGGCTACAGCCTCCTCAAGCTGGAGACATCTGCATATTCTGTCATCTCTTTTATGCTAAGGAGTGGAGGAGGTGTTGGTTATGTAGTCAGCAGGAAAAATCCTGGATCATTTGCATATCTCTAAAAGAAAAAAAAGCAAACTTTTAAACTAGGAAGACAACAATACGCAATGTATCGACTATTGTAACTGTCCTACCAATCTGTTTTGTAACTCGGTTTCATTGTTCCTTTGTCCTTTGTTTTCCTCCTCAAAATAAAATTGAAACAATAAAAATAAATAAAGTTGCCCTTTGCAGTGCAGGTTGCAGTAGCACACTTGATGGTGTAACACAGACCCTCCTCCCTCAGGGTTCTGAGCCCTTTGCAGGCTATGAAACAAGGCAGAATCACCAAAACAAATTCAAGAGCATCACCTGGACACCTCTCTGTCCCTATTATGTAAGAGCATCCCCACCTTCTTCTGATAAACAGGGTCGTTTACCCCTGACAGAACTGTGACTTTTCTCTGTGCCTGCTGGTGTGAAACCAGGAGAACAAGAAGACCCGCAGGTGAAGGTTGGGGAGGGTAGCTCAGCCCTTCAGCATTGGTCTAGTAGGTACAAGATCCAGTGTTTGAGGGATCCATTTCTAGCACTGAAAACAAAGTGCCCAGGTGGGAACTAAAGCTTAAAGATCCCTAGGATGCTCATTTTTTCTCTCAATAGAAAAATGAATAGATTTTGTAGCACTGTACAATATGGGACCCAGCCACTACATGTTGTTATGCATTACTGAAATGTCACTAGTGTTATTGAGGAGCTACAATTTTAATTTTATTTTGCATAGATTAAAGTGAAATCAGGTAAGCTTTACTGGGCAGCACAGGTGGAGAAGTTCAGAATATAAACCTGTGGGCCAGAAGTACATATTCCCATCAATGACTGAAGGAATGAAAAGATGTGTAGTCATTCCACATCTTGGTTAGTGAAACCTGTGTCCTGCTTATTGCTGTAAGATGAAGAAAATAGACCCAGAGTGTATGCTACTGTAGAAGATGGCAGTCCAGTGTAATTTACAATTAATTTTCACTTTGAAGCAGTTGTCCCATTAGTTCAGAGGACCACTATGTTGTTCTATTGTGTCTGGGTGGTCCAGTATGGGACAGAAACTTTGAATCTCCTATCATGAGCCACTGAGGAGCTGTCTTGCTCAATGTAGTATCAGGGCTCAAGGTGATTATACAAAGTATTGTGAGTTCATGAATCCAGCTCCCTTGAAGGATTCTGTTAGTGGTGCCAGCCAAAGCACTACAAGCAAGGTAGTCAAATCCATACTTGACATGTGTACAATTTTTAGTAAAGAAAAATCTCTGTGCCTTAATCATCCATACATGGCTGGGTTGTCTCCCTTAGGAATGGTGCCACATTGGGATTCAGCACTGATTCGTATCCCTGGCAGATTGAGTGTGTGGTAGCAGCAGTAGCGGGATAAGGCTTGATCTGGAATCCCATGCTGGTAAAGTCATACGGAGTGTGCATTCCTTCCACCATAGCTACTCCATACACAAGGCTGTTGTGCAGTACTGATGTCTGTAACAGAGGCTGGCAAATATCAAGCAGTCAGGTCATTCTGTCTTGATTGTTCACTACTTCTTTGATCATGGGTGCTCCTGTGGACATTAAAACACAGCACACGTTTCTTCACATTCTGTAACTTTTCCCATATGTTTAGCAGTATACTTCTCCCCCCATTTCTGCTTGTTGTAATATTCCAGTATTTTGCATTCTGGATCGATGAAAAACTTTTCAGTGCATTTCCACTTTCCATCATTTCATATGTATGCTGAACTTAAGTCCCATTCTTGTTGCATATAATATAAATAACTTTTGCCTTGTGCCAATCTATTCCTGCCAGGAGAATTTCTGTCCACTAATGACTTTGTTACCCACACTTGACTGAGGTGGTATTATAATAAGGATCTATTTCAGCTTGCACCCTAACTCCAGCCAACCCCTCTGCTATGGTTTGCATAAGTATCTTCCCAGGGCTTCTGGGTTAAAGGCTTGGTGCACAAGCTGTGGGGTCACTGAGAGGCGTGGAAACTTCAGAGATGGAACTTAGTGGGATGCCTTAAGTCATTGGAGGAGCACCTTTGAAGGGGATTGTGGGATGCTGGTCTCTTACTCCCTCTCCCTTCTTCCCAGCTGCCATGAAGTGAAGAACTCCATCTAGAATGTGCTCCCACCTTAATTTCCAGCCTCAGCATAGGCACCAAAGCTATGCTAGCTAACCATAGACTGAAACCTCATAAACCCTAAACCAGTCTTAACCCTTCTTTCTTATAAGTTCATCATCCAATAAGATCATTTTGTTATATTAAAAATCAAAAGGGTAATTAAAACAGAATTTTTACTATATGGTACTGGGGCAATTGTATATCCACATGTAAATGAATGCACCTCGATTCCTACTTGCTAGTTTAAATATCAACTTAAAAAATCCTTGTAAGAGGGCCGGGAGTTTGGCTCAGTGGCTTAAGTGCCTGCCCTGGCAAGGTGCGAGGTTGTGAGTTCGATCCCTGGTGCTGCAAACAAAACAAAACAAAACAAAACAAAACAAAAAAACTTGTAAGTATACCCGAAACGATGGAACTAGTATAAGAAAACAAATAGGAAATACTTCAGTGCACTGAATTAGGCAAAGGAACTTTTGGACAAGACCCTAAAAGCATGGATAACAAAAGCATGGATAACAAATGCAAAAAGAGACAAATGGGCAAATACAGCTAAAGATACTTTGTAACTCTCAAGCTTTCCACAGTGAGTCTCAATTACAGTTTAAAGTTTCTTTCCCTTTATTGACTTGAAATGCACTTTGTGATTCTGGACTATGGTAAGCTATTTATTCATCTGTAGCCAGTTTTGTGGTAGCAGTGTTGTCAATGGTGAAGATAAGTAGGCGATCGTAGTAAGATTTCATAAATCACCTAGTTCACTCACATACAAGCAGAATATGCAAAATTGTTGAAGAAGAGGAACATATCAAGCCTTCTTGGTTCTTTATAACCTCAGTAGAGCAGTTCGTATCTTTTCCATACCTTGAGGGATAAAGTATAAGTCCGGAGCCTAGCAAACTCTGGACAGGAGAGAGAAGGATTTCCTTGAGGTCTGGCTCAGTATATCTAGTTTGAAGAAAATGAAGAGACCCATGACTTTGGTCCATCATCACAGAACACACTAATGTGACTCATAGCCCTCAAAATTCATCATCCTTATCCAGTGACCTGCAGCCCACAATCCTCATTTCCTCTTCATCTGTGGTGCCACATGAACTGGGAGGAGATATAATTTGTGCATGAACTCTGTCTCTCCTTGCTAGGAAACCTGTTTTTCTTATTCCAAATGCCTTTATTCATAATTCACACTACCTGGACGCCACCAAAAAGTCTTCAATAAATAAATGTGTTCCTAATATGTGATTATTCTATACAATCAACAGTTAACAATAGAAGGAAATTATGTATCAAGTGTTAGAAAGACTGCATGTAACTTGAATGAAGAAGTCAGTTTGAATGGAATATATACTCTGTGATCTCAACTATATAACATCCTGTAAAAGGTAAACTATAGAGAAGATAAAGAGCAGTGGATGGTTTTGGCTTCAGCAAGAGAGGGATACGTAGGTTAAGCATGGAAGATTTTAAGGCATTATAAGTATTCTGTGTGAAATTGTAGTGGTGAATGTAGTGTTATTCATTTTTCAAAATCAATGGAACCATTCAACTCGAAGAATGAAGCTTAATGTAAACAGTGTATGTTAGTCAAAAATACTGTGTCAGTATTGACATTGGCTATCTTTATTATTTGGATGATATAGGAAAACAATCATAATTATATAAAGTATAGCAGAATCATGCAAGATGTTAATTATATAGGAATCCCTGTGCATGGAAAGGGGGTGTAAAAGAACTTATACTATCTGCTCAATTTTCTGTAATTCTCATTTATTTTCTAATAATAATGTCTAGTAATTTTAAGAATTTAAGACCTGCCATCATGGTACAATTCAGAAAATATGTCCCCATGCTTATGTCCCAAAGAACCAACAACTTATGATCTTGCTAAATCCTGTGTGAGCATATTTGAGGCAGCTTCATTTCTTACAGTGAGGCACTGGAAGCAAATAACCTAGATGCTCTTAGGTGGAATAATGGTTAGAAAAGAAACAAAATCTTTGGTACATCCATCCCTTGGAATACTACTCGGCATTACAAAGAGGTAAGCTCTTCATACACATATAGAGCTAGGTGAATCTCCAGATAATTGTATCACATTTACAAAGTAGTACCAAACCTTACATATCCTTGTGAATTTATTTGATAACATCACTGAAAGAATCAATTATATAAATGATTAAGAGATTAGTGGTTTCCAGGGGTGAGGAGGGGGTGGGTGTGAAGGAAGTGTCTTTAGAAGGGAAGCAGGAGGGATCTCTATGTTGATGGAAGTATTAGACATTATGGCAGCATCAATGTCAATATGCATTTGGGAAATTGGGCAGTAGTATTATTTCAATACTTTTACATTGAGAATTGGGTTAAAGATTGCACAGGAACTTAACCGTATGATTTCTCACAAGTGGAGATGATTGGGGCCGAACGCAGGAAGCATCACACAAGCCTGTTAAAAGCATTCACCTCTTCAAGATGCATTTGGAAGCCTCAGGAGGAGACATCCACAGGACACTCTCAGTGATAGTTTCCCACAGGAATTCTTAAAGTGACCTGTGAAAGCGAACTTTGAAAAGGATCTGAGAGTTTCTTCAATGAGGCAGGAGACCTAGATATATGTAGGCTACACATTTTGAGACAGCAAGTGAAACCCTCTGGTCACCTCTCAAACCAATTCATATTCTAAATCCCTGGGACCCGTGCATTTGACCTCATATGACAAAAGGGATGACAGATGTGATAGAAGAGAAAGAGATACGGAGCTTTTTTCTGTAACATGCGAGTCCTAAATGTACTCACAAGATTCCTTGAAAGAAGTGGAAAAGATTTGAAACAGACATAGAAAAAAAAAAAAGGGATTTTGACCACAAAAACTAAGTTTGCTTAAAGAGAAAAGGGAAAAGGAAAAGATATAAACCTGTATATATGTATATGTCAGATAACTAAAATGAACACACTGCTGAATGTATTCATTATTGAGAAAGAACAATTAATACTCATATGATTAGATCAATTTTACATGTCTATACCTGTTAATGTAAGTAACCATTTTAAAGATAACGATACGCAATATTGCAACCATTGTCAAGTTTCTATCATCCTGTTTTGTAAACTTGCAATGTTACTGCTGTGCATTTACTCTACTCGTTTGTCTCTTTTGCTTGTTGTCTTTGTTATATATGTCTTTTTTTTCTTCGCTTAAATAAAACAAACAAACAAAGAAAAAAAAACACACTAAGTTTGCAATGCTAAGTTCACATGTCCAGCAGTGCTGATAACTTTAGAAATTGGAAGGCATGAGCCTTGCTCATTTGGTTTTACCTGTTTTGTTTTACATTTTATTTTCACTTTTCGTGCTGACTGTGGAGCCTAGGGCTTCATATCTGCGGGCCAGAGGTTTTACCATTGAGCTCAATCCTCTGCTCTCGTACTGCCAATTTTAGCACTGTAAAACCCATTTGGACTTTTGACCTCTAAGATTTTAACAGAATACATTTGTACTGTTTTATGTGCTGGCAAGGATATAGAGAAAAATGAATTCTTGTACCCTTTTGGTGGAAATGTAAATTAATACAGCCATTGTGGAAAATGCTATGCAGGTCCCCAAAACAATGAGACAGACAACTTCCATATCATCCAGGAATCTCTCTTCAGCGTACATATCCAAAGGACATGGAATCAATATACTGAAGAAGTATCTGCACTCCCGTGCTCATTGCAGAACTCTTCACAATAGCCAAGATACGGAAGCACACTAAGTGTCCTTCCACTAAGGAATAAAGAAAATGTGGCAGAGATACACCACAGAATACAGTCACCCACAAGAAATGAAATCCTGTCATTCGTAACAGCATGGATGAAACCAACCTTGTAATAAGTGAAACAATCCAGGCACAGAAAGACAAATGCATGTGATCTCACTCATACATAGAATCTAAAATCTTTAACCTCACAGAAGTTGAGAGTATGATGGTGGATTCCACAGCTGAGTATAGTAAAGGGAAAGAGAGATAGGGTGAAGTTGTCAACTTCTGCTAAACTAGATAGGACAGATGAATTCTGGCATCCTTTTACATAGCAGGGTGATGATAGATAACATTTTTTATAGAATAAAAATGTGAAGAAAGGATTTTGAAAGCTTTTGCCATAAAGATAATGTGACAAAAATGACCAAATTACTGTCATTTAAAAATTACACAATGTATACATATTTTAAGACAGTACATGGTATGCCACAAATAGGTACAATTTATTTATCTATATCTATATCTGTATCTATATCTATATCTATATCTATATCTATATCTATATCTATATCTGTATCTATGGATTAGGTAAAATTTTAAAAAATTCTGCTCCTTTAAATGAAAGCGTTTTTGGTAATTTGTTAAAGTGATAAAAGGAATCCATCTTGTAATATGAGCAACTACTTTGAAGATAATATGCAATGTACTAATCATTATTACTCTCCTACTATCTTGTTTTGAAATTTTGTATCATTATTTTATTGTATTTTCTCTTTAAATTAAGATTTTAAAAAGAAACAAAGGAATCCGATACAATCTGCTGAAGATGTTTTCTTAGCTCCATTTAAAAATACAAAGTGGAGCCGGGCGTGGTGGCGCACGCCTTTAATCCCAGCACTCGGGAGGCTGAGGTAGGCGGAGCATTGTGAGTTCGAGGCCGGTGGAGTGCAAGGCCGGCCTGAGCTACATAGTGTGACCCTGCCTCAAAAAACCAGGGCCAGGAGTTTGGCTCAGTGCCTTAAGCGCCTGTCCTGGCAAGCGCGAAGTTGTGAGTTCAATCCCTGGTGCCGCAAAAAAACAAAAAAAAAAATAAAAATGCAAAGTGAAGTAATGACATATCAATCCTTCTTCAACAGAGAACAGAGAATAATTTTGGTCTGGATGCCATGTCACCTCAAGTCATACTGTTTTCACACTTTAAACAACAAGTGCTAGATAAATCCCTGATGTTGACTGTGGTGAACTAGCTACTCAGAAGGCTGAGGCAGGAAAATCAGTTTGACCCAGGGATTCAGGGCCAGCATGAGAAACACAGCAAAACTGCATCCCATTAAAAAGTGCATATAAATATCTGGTATGCATGGATTCCACTACTCAATCTGCTCGGACCTCTGCTATAAGAAAGAAATTTTTTAAATGGTCATATTGGTTGAAAACCAAGTGTGAATCCTTTCTTAGCTTTTCATCTATTATTAGTAGACATTTGACTTCTACATGTTATGAACTTTGCCATACATTGCTTTATTTTTACTTAAAAAAATTTCAATTAAACCCATTGACACACTAAGAAAATCATCTTTTTAAAATTATTTTATTTTAAAATGTAAAACAAAAAATGATAGAAATGATACAGAATTTCAAAAACTGGTAAGAAATTAGCACAAGTAAATATATTGCATATTGTTATTTTAGAAGTAGTTGTTCAGGTTACAAGATCTAGGCATAAAAAATGATCAAACAATCAAACAATGACAACACAAACTGTTCTTTTGGATGAACTAACAGAGATTAGTAGTATAGTTATCTATCTTGTATACATATGCATACATACATTTATATATGTACACCTGCATGCATATAATCTTTTCCTTTCTTCATTTTATTACTCAGCTATATAAAAGGATAATCTTGAGGCTTTTATAAGTAAATGGAGGCAACTTGAGACCATACTCATAAGTGAAATAAATCAAACTCACATTTGTAAATATCGTATTGTCTGCCTAGTGTAAAACAATAAAAATAAAAAACTGAAAGACTAATAAGTTCCACAATGTACACTAGATATTGTAATAATGAAAGGGAAAGAAAGTACTCAAAAGGAAAGAACAACTAGGATAGGGAAAGGAGACAAGAAAGTAAGAAAATCATCTTTATAATCACCCATACATTTTCAATATCCTGCAATATTCATTTTGTTTGTGTAGATGGAGATTTCTCTCTGGTATCATTGTTTGTCTGCCTGGTGAACTTCCTTTATCAGTTGGTGTTATACACATCTGTTGGTATTTAGTTGTGAAAAAACACTTTATTTTATCTTGCTTTTGAAATGTACTTTCATTGAGTATAGAATTCTCAGCTGACATCCTCATTTCTATTTCAGTATTTTAAAGTTATTTCTCTTCTCTACTCAGGTACTTATTTTTGTCCAGAAATGTGCTATCATCTCTATTTTCTCTGTAAGCATTTTTTTCCTCTAGCTTTAAGACTTTCTCACTGATTTTAAACAATTTCATTATTGAGTGTCACATAATATTCTTCCTATTGTTTCTCGTGGGGATTCTTTCACGCTATTGCATCTACAGTTTTCTACAAATCTACATGATTTTCAATCAGTATATCTTCAAATTTTTTTATATCCCATATTTCCTTCCTTCAGGTGTCCACAAATACATTACATTAGGAAACATGAAGGTGTCCCTAATGATGAAGGTGTTTCACTAACATCTAGTCATTATTTTCTAATTTGTTTCTTTGTTACATTCTAAGACATTTCTCTTGCTGTATCTTAAATTCATTATTATTTTCAGTCATATCCAGTCTGCCATTTGTACTCTGCCTTTTAATTTTTCAACAGAAAAATTAGTTTCCACATTTCAAATATTATGTGGGGCTTTTTTCTCTTCCATGTCAGTACTACTTTATATGTTCTCAGTTTTTGAACACATAAATTTCAATTAAATAATTGTTTTTTATCCTTTTCACTATCACCTGTTTCAACTATATATCTGTGCTGTTAGTTGATCCTCCTTCCAATTGTTCATGCGACTACTTTGTTCCACTGAATGCATGGTATTTTTGAGCAGATGACAAATATTGTGAATTTCACCTTGTTAAGTGCTCGTTATTTTTGAGCTCTATAAATAAATATTCTTGAGTTGTGTTCTGAGAAGTAGTTAAATTACTTGTAAATAGTAATATCCTTTCGAGTGTTGCTTTAAGTTTTGTCATATGACATTGGAACCATGCTTGATCTCTGGTCCATGTTTCTTTACTACTCAGATATAACCCTTCTGAGTACTCCAGCCCAGTTCCCTAACAATAATAAGGTTTGCCCTTTACCAGATGGGCATGGGATAAACTCCAGCCTTTGGGAAGCTCAGGTAATTTCTGTGAGCACCTGTCTTTGTTTTAGTATTGCACAGTGCAAGATCCAACCATCTCGGTCTTTCTGTACTTCAAACCTCATGTCCTCAACTCAAAGGTAAATGAGGCTTCTCTTCTATGCACTATTATTTGCATTCTGCCCTCAGGAAGCAACCTGGGGGCCATCATAGGGCTTGTCACCTTTGTTCCACATCTATCACAAATGACCACCATTTGTTTCCCAAGTCCAACGATTTGAAAATTGTTCTTTCCTATATTTTGTATTTCATAATATAATTTTCAAGATTGGTATATAAATTTAGTTCTCATTATTTTATTTTGGTAAGAAGCAAAAGTTCTATGCCCAAACATTAAAATCTAAATGTTTTATGTATGATAAGTCCCCCAGCATTTCAAATGGAAACAAATTAAACCCAGGATAGAAATACTTTTGGAGATATATATATATATATATATATATATATATATATATATATATAATTTTCTCCCTGTTGCTGGTACACAATACCTGACACCCACAATTTAAAAGAGGAAATGTTTAAGTTGGCTATGGTTTTACGGTATTCTGTCTGTTATCAGCTGGATCTCAGACAAAATAATTATGATGAAACTGCAAGCCAGGGCAAAAATGCTTAGTTCATGGATTTTGCAAGCAATGTAGGGTAACAGTGCCAGAGAAGAAGGGTTAGGTCGCTGAAGATCATGCCTGCATAGCCAACTTAGACACATCTGTAAGTGTGCTTTACTAATTTCCTAGGATCCCTAGGCTCACCCAAGCTAATCAAGTGGACATATTTGAGATACACTACCACGAGGCATATTTACACTTGGAAGAATACACAAAAAGTAACAACAGGAATTCTCTCCTGGTACTGGAAATGGAATTGATTACTTCATATATATACTTTTAATAATTTCTAAAAGTTCTACAATACAATGAATTACCCTCATAATCCTAAAATACTATTTTCATAGTGTGATTCCTATTAACAAAATAAGCATGTTTTGTTTACATGGTTTATTTTTAACTTGATCAAGGGCTGGGAGTTTGGCTCAGTGGCTTAAGCACCTGCCCTGGCAGGCGCGAGGTTATGAGTTCAATCCCCAGTACCGCAAAAAAAAAAAAAGAATATATTTTTAACTTGATCAATCTCTTGCTTGATTCTATTTAGCCAAAGATGTGCCTACCAATTGTTCAACTAGAAGGAAACAAGTACTTTGCAATACAACTAGGATGTTACGTGTAGTCACATAAGTCTCTCAGGCTTCTCAATACAGTGCTATATAGATAAGAACCTATTTTGTATTTGAGCCCTCATTGTAGTATGAGTATTACCTTGTGTTTTTAAAGCAAAAGTACATGTATATTCAAATCATGTTCTACATGACATGATTGGATTCCGTAGTGTATATAAGACTGAATGTAGGTAATCTCTGCAAAAAATATTTTCATGATTATATTATCATCATAGATGTTATTTATGACTTTGTCTATATTCATAGTAAAAATTTAATGGCTCATCATCCATTACTGCCATTAATTCAAAATATTGACTGAAAAATGTACTTTTATTTAAACATTCCTTGATTTTTGATGATGTAAGATTTTTATAAAAATGAATAGCAATTTCATTCATAGGTGATTATCTTTTACCAAGTCATTATCAAGTGAAATGGACTATAATAATTTATTTTGTTAATAGCTCTTCTATTTATGTAATATGCTTATCTGACATTTTTGCTTTCTACAACCAGTTTCTTAATCTCAACATTTTCATTTCCACCCTCTTCTAACAAAATAATTAATGCTCTCTCATACTGATATGACTCCATATCGTTCTATCTTTGTGTCTCAGAATTTTTCTTTGCATCATATTATTTTTTCCTTCCTAGAAGTACATATCCTTTTTCCTCTTGCACACATTTTATTTTTTACCCATAGCTTTTTAAAATAAAACTCTCAAATATCCAAGTTTTAGCAAACTGCTTTTATCTCAGAGTATTTCACAGATTTTCAGTTATAAAATATATGCACATAAATTATTTATTTTCAGTTGAATAATATTATAACATTTTGTTTTTCTCCTTTTACAATATGGATTCAAGCAACATTTTCTATTCACCCTTCCTTTTACCCTTATAAAATTTACTTTTACCTTTATAAAATTTACTTTTCCATGTTCTCATCTTGTTACCTTTAGGTACATTTCCTGTATGTCTAAAGGATTTGCTGGGTATTTCACACTTTTAAACAATTCTACGTTACTACTAGGTCATGCACTATCTGTTGATTTAAGATTATATTGTGTGCTTTTTTTTTTTTTTTTTTGGCACTGGGGATCAAACTCACAACCTTGTGCCTGCCAAACAGGCGCTTAAGCCACTGAGCCAGACCCCCAGCCCTAGTTTTTTGAGGCAAAATAGCACTAGGTAGCTCAGGCCGGCCTTGTGCTTGCGTTGTAGCCCAAGCCGGCCTCGAACTCACAACGTTCCTCCTACCTCAGCCTCCTGAGTGCTGGGATTAAAGGCGTGCACCACCACATCCGGCTGCTTTTTCATTTTGACCCTCTGTCAAACTTCTGTACCACGTATCCCTTGCCCTATATGTACAATCTCCTATACTTTTATCTGTGTTCTAACTCATTGCTTCTCAGCAGTTCTTTTTGTAAAATGATTGAAGCTAACATTGCATATTTCAGCTTCTCTGACTCTTTGAGAGAACAAGTTTTGGTTTCATTGCTATTATTCACTGTTTTTCTTTTCTAATCTTAATTTCATTAGTTCCTGCTCTTAAGTCTAAGATCTTTTCCTTTGCCTTCAATATATTTTATTTTACTTTATATAGCTTGTTAAAGTGGAAGATTAGATTATTGATTTGAATTTTTCCATTCTTTCTAGTATAAGCATGGAAGGAAATTATTTTGTCCTTAGTTATTACTATGAAAGACTTCATCAAATTCTGATATGTTGTATTTTTATTATTTTAATGTTAAAACAAGTGTTTTAATCTTACTGAACAATTAATTTCTTCTGAAATCTGAATTAGCAAACTGGTATTGTATGGTTTAAAAATATTTGCATATATGTACATATCTGTAGTGCTATATTCTTTAGTTCCTTTATGGTTGAAGGACACATGGTCTTATTCCACTTCACACCGCTACAGACTAATTTGTAATGAACAGACATGTATTGGCTCACAGATCTGAAGGAAAGGAAATCCACAATGAAGGCCCCAGCATCTGGCCATGACCTGTTTGCTGCCTCGTTCCATGGCAGAAGGGCAAGAACTGAACAAAAGAGACAAGTGATCAAATGTGTATAGCCTCGAGCCCTTTTATAATGGGCGTCAGTGCATTTATAAGGATAAAACCCTCATGACCTAAACATCTCCCCTTGGACCCCATCTCCCAACACTGTTGCATTGGAGATTAAGTTTATAGCATATGGTCTGCAATGATTCATTCAGGTCATGGACATAGTTTGTATGATTCCAAGTGTTTTAAAAGTTTAAAAGCCATTTTATATCTATCTTTGGTGGATATTTCACGTACACTTGAAAATAATGAGTATGCTTGTGTAACAGTGTCCTTCCTTTGGGTCCTTCTGCAATTGTAAATGTTCTCTTCACTGTCATTCGCTCAGAGATGAGTGATAAATTCTCCAAATAGAGTTAGGGATTTTAGTATTTCTCTTTCCTCTCCTGTTAAATTTTGTTTCATGTACTTTTTAGGCTGCACTTTTAGGTACACACACTTAGACTTATTATATGTTTCTAGTGGGTTAATTCTTTTATCATTGATCAATATCCACTTTGTGAAGTGTCAATTGACATTTATTGACATAGGGAGGGAATACTGAGTGAGGTGAATGGAAGGAAATAAGAATCGAGAGATATTATGTACATGTACCAGCTCTTCATGAGGAATGTAATTATTATGCACTGCAAACATGAACTCATAGAAGTAGAACTAGATAAAAATGTTTCAAGAGTACTTTATAAAGTAGAACTAGATAAATATGTTTTGAGAGTACTTTATAAATTCTCAATATGAGAATTTTATTGGATTGATGACATGCAAATATTTTCTGCCCACTAGAACCTTGACTTTTCATGTTGTCTTTATGCAAAATTTTTCATTCTAAGTTACAATTTTTCTTTTATGATGCATGGTCATGGTGTCATTTTTAAGACTTCATTATGTAATTCCAGATCATAAAGATTGGATTCCATATTCTCTTTTAAAACTCATATATTTTATCTGTTAAAACACATGCACACACACATATGAATGATAGAGTTTTAATTCATCTTATATAATGTGTGGTTTGGTTGATGTCCAATTTTAACATATGGTTTTTCACTTGTTTTAATAACACTTATTGAAAATGGTAACATTTTTCAATTAAACTACTTAGTTCTTTGAAACAACTGGATTGGCTATATGTTTGTGAGTCTATTTCTGAACCTTATTGTGTTCCACAGATCTTTATGTCTGTCACTTAGCCAACATCACATTGTGTTGTTAAGTAAAGCTTTGTAGTAAACTTTGAAATCAAAGAGTATGACTTCTTCACCTATGTTTTAATTTTGGTTTTATGTTGTCCTGTTCTTGTTCCTGTGATCTTTGATATACATTTTAGATGAGGTTATTATAGCTACAGAAATTCTACTGAGATTTTGATTGTTATTGCGTTCAATGTAGAGATTATTTTGGTGAGAACTGATTAATTCACTGTATTAAGACGGTTCATATACACAGGACAATTCTCCATTTATTTTGGTGTTTATTTCTTTCTTTGATATTGTGCAGATTTCACATAGAAATGCTGTGCATATTTTGTTAGGGATTTATGTGAGTATTCTATTTACTGAGGCTATTGAAAATGATATTTAAATAATTTTAATTTTTAAATTTTCAACTATTATATAGAAATATAATTTACATTTAATATTGACTGTCAAACGTGAGCCCTTGCTAAGCTCACTTATTAGCTATGAGAGATTTTTTTGTAGTTTTCTTCAAGTTTTTAACATAGATAGCTATGTCTTATTCTATTCCAATCTGTACACATCTTATATATATTTCTTATTTATACCATTGGCAAGAATTCCACTAACATTATGAAAAGAAATAATGGATGTAGTACTCCTTTCCTTGATTTTGATCTGAGTGTGAAAGGATTTGGTCTTTTACTCTAAAGTTTGACATTAATTGTAGATTTTTTTGTAGATACCATTTTTCAAGCTAAGTTTCTATTTTTCTTTGTAGGATGCTCTTTAACCAAAAGTGGAAGTTTTTTATTAGTATCAACTATATTTTCAATTTGGGTTTAAATGATTATTTAACTATTTAGTTTGTTAGTATCACTTATTGCATTGATTTATTGCAACATACTGAATCAGCCATGAATCCCCAGAAAACCCCCATAATAATACATTATAATATTTATATATCTATGGATTTTATTTGTTGTTATTCTGTTGAGAAATTTGGTATCTATGTTCAGGATAAATATTTGTAATTTTCATTCTTTCTGTTATCTTGGTTTCTATATAAATGTGTTGATAAAGTTAAAAATTAATTCAGGGTATTTCCACTTATATTTTTGCAAAGGGATTGTGTACAATTTCTCATAATTTCTTCAAAGCTTGGGTGAATTCAGCAGTAAAACCATCTACATCTCTGATTTCTTTTCAGTAAGTTTTAAAAAGGTTGTCATTAATTTCTTTAATTATGGTATTACTGCTCAGGTATCATACACTGGCTGAGTGACTTAAACTATATACGGTCATGGTACTGGAGGCTGAAAGATTGCAATGGAGCTGCCCACAGGAAACCATTCTCCTGAGACCTTACTCTTTGACTTGCAGGTAGTCATTCACATGATGCATCATCACATAAAGGTATATGTACACTTGTACACTCCCGATATCTATTTTTATTGTTCAACTCTCCTATGTTCAGAGAAACGTTATAAAACTAGGCTCTTTCTGCCCCTTGCACAATGTGCTGATCATAAAAACAAGAAGTATGGTAACACAGAAAGATTTTGTTTGCAAGACGACCAAGCATGGTGATACCAGGAATGTTTTCCTCAATCAGATTTTATTGGTACATTTTAGATACACATAATGATCTAGGATACATTCATCATAGAGAATTTATACCTGTACATTATATAATGACTAATTTTTCCCATTTCCCTATCCTCTGTTCAATCCTTCCTCTCCTCCACATTTACAAAAACTTTGTTTCCATTTTTCTTTCTTTTCTCAGTAATTTTTGCTTCCCCTTCTTTCCTTTCCCCCTAACCCTTGCCTTACTCCCTTCCCCATTTGAATGTTTTTTTCCTATTTCAAATGACCTAATATATATTTTGCCTATATTTATACTTTTGGTTTCTCACACCAGAGAAACAATGCAGTATTTATACATGCATGTTCAATTTATTTCACTTAAGAGTATAGTCTCAAGGTGCATCTGTTTACCTAAGAATGTCTCCAGCTTATCCTTTTTTATGGCAGAGTAGTACTCTATAATATATTTTAAAAAGCACATATTCTTTATCCATTCACCAGTTGATAAGTGTTTGACCTGTTTCCAAGATTTGACTATTACAAGCTGTGCTGCTATAAACAATAGGTGTGCATGTATCACTGTAGTATGATGCTTCTATTCTTTTGGGGAGATACCAAGGAGGGGAATAGTTAGTATTATGGTTGATATATTGTGTCAGCTTGAGAAGTTTAGAAGTTTAACTGAAAGACTCAGCAGGGGGCCAGGGTCCTTACTTTGTAATATCATCATCCTGTGCAAGAGGAGGGCACAGAGACTTTGTGAGTGCTACACACACCCTGGGTGGGGAGGGTAGCTGGTGTACAGTACAAAGGAGGAGAAAAGGCTTGTTTCCCTCTTTTGCTCTGGCTGCTGCCTTGAAGGGTTGCTCCAGTGCCATGCCACCCTGCCTTGAAGATAGCTGATTATGGACTGAAACCTCAAAAACTGTAAGATAAATAAACTTTTCCTCCCTTAATTTTGGATGTTGGGTATTTTGTCCCAGCCATGAGAGAAAGGTAACCAAGACAGCTGGATCCATTGTAACTACTAGTCATAGTTTTCTGAGGACTCTCTACACTGATTTCTGCTATGATTTAACAGTCTACACTCCCACGAACAGTGGAGAAGGATTCCTTTTTCTGCACAGCCCCTTCAGCATGTGCTATTGGTTGATTTCTTAATAATAGTCATTTTTTCAGGGGTGAGATGGAATCTCAGCATTGTTTTAATTTGAATCTCTCGAATGACCAACGATATTGAATATTTTTTTCAAATATTTTCTGTTTATACTTCTTTATCTGAGAAGTGTATTCAACTCAGATATCCATTTTGGATTGAGTCTTTAAATTTGGAGGGTCTGATGTATTTCAGTTCTTCATATGTTCTCAATAGTAATTCTTTGCCTGAGGAACAGCTGACAAACACTTTTCCCACACTGTGGGTTGTCTCTTCACTCTGTTGGTAGTTTGTATTCCTGTGCAAATATTTTTTAATGAGATCCCAGTTGCTGATTCTTTAGTTCCTGTGAGACTGGGGTTTTGTTCATAAAGTCCTTACCTATACCACTGTCTTCAAGAGTTCTGTGTACTCTATCTTCCAGCAGATTTAATGTTTCCATTTTAATATTTAGATCTTTGATCCATTTTCACATTAGTTTAGTGCATGGTGAAAGATATGGGTCAAATTTAGATATTCAGCATATAGAAAGCCAGTTTTTCCAGCACCATTTGTTAAAGAGACTTTCTTCTGTGAATATGTTTAGCACCTTTGTCAAAGATAAGGTGGCTACATATGTAGAGTTGTTTCCACATCTTCTAATTTGTTTCATTGATCCTTGGGTCTGTTTTTTTTTTCTTTTTTGTTAGTACCATGCTATTTGTATTATAGTAGTTTTGTAGTATAATTTGAAATCTGGTATTATGATGCTCTATGCCTTGCTTTTGTTGTCCAGTATTGCCTTTGCTATTCTAGGTCTCTTTTGGTTCTAAATAAATTTTAGGAATATTTTCTCTAATTCTGTGTGATATGCTGTGGGAATTATTATTATTTTTTTGGTACCAGGGATCGAACTCACAACCTTGCGCCTTCCAAGCAAGTGCTTAGGCCACTGTGCTAAATTTCCGGCCCTATTTTTTGAGACAGGATCTAACTATGCAGTTCAGGCTGGCCTTGAACTCACTTTGTAGCCCAGGCTGGTCTCAAACTCATAACAATCCTCTTGCCTCAGCCTCCTGCTGTGGGAATTTTGATCAGAATTGCATTAAATCTGCATGACAATTTTGGAAGTATGACCATTTTCACTATATTGGTTCTTCCTACCCAAGAGTAAGTAATATCATTCCATTTTCAGATGTCTTCTATAATCTCCTTTTTCAGAGTACTGTAGTTTTCAATATAAAGATCATTTACTTCCTTCATAGACTGATTCATAGCTATTTCATTTTTTTTGGATACTGTTGTGAAAGGTGTTTCCCTAATTTCTTTCTCAGTGAGTTTTTATTCATATATAGGAAGTCTATTTGTTTTTCAGTGTTGCTTTGTATCGAACTGTGTTACTGAATCTGATTATTAAATCTAGAAACATTTTGGTGGAGTTTCTGGGGCCTTTTATATAGAGTATCATGTCATCTGTGAATAATGATAATTTAACCTCTTCCTTTCCTAACCATATTCCTATATTTTCTTTCTCTTCTCTAATTTCTCTGGCTAACATTTCCAGAATTCTAATGGGTAAGAGTGGAGACTGGGCATCCTTACCTTCTTTTTCATTTTCAAGTGAAAGCTTTCAGTCTTTGTCCATTTAGTATGATGTTGGCTGTTGGTTTGTCATAGATGGCTTTTATCAGATTGAGGTAAATACCATGTATTTCAATTTTCTGTAGAGTTTTTTTTATCATGAATGTGTGCTAGGCTTTGTCAAAAGTTATTTCTGCATCTATTGAGATGGTCATGTGATTTTTGTGTTCGGTTATGTTAATATCGTGAATTATATTTATTGATTTGCATATGTTATCCATCCCTGCATCCTTGGGATGAATCTCACTTGGTCATGGTGTATAATCTTGATGTATTGCTGCATTCTTTTTGCCAGTATCTTACTGAGGATCTTCGCATCTATGTTTATTAGGGAGATTGGCCCATAGTTCTCTTTCTTAGTTGAATCATTCTCTGGTATTTTGTCTCCGAGTAATGCTTGCTTGCATAAATGAACTTTGGAATATTGCTTCCCTTTCATTTTCATTGAAGAGTTTGAGAAGCAGTGATATGAGATCTTCTGTAAGTTTCTTGTAGAATTCAGCAGTGAATCCATCAGGGCCTGGGGTTTCTTTTGTTGGTAAGTTTTTAATTACATCTTCAGTTTCATTGATTGACGTTGCTTTATTTAAGATTTTTATGCCTTCTTGATTCAGCTTTGATAATTCATATTTATCTAGAATCTGTCAATTTCTTCTGCATTTTCCATCTTGTTGGAATACAAGTTCTCAAAGTAGATATAGATGATGTTCTGGATTTCTGCAGGGTTAAGCATGGTGATAGAGACCAAGTGGGAAATTTGCCATCCCAAGGATACTAATGGAACAGAGAGGGAGGACGATTTTTAAGGCTAGGAAGAAGTAACTGGAAGTGAAGTAATCAGTAGTCTTCATGTGTACAATAAATCTTCATAGCTCCTCAGTGGTCACATGTTCTGAAAATGGAAGGCATATCATGATCAGATTGTAGAATTTTTGTATCTTTCGACAACAAAATGTCACTCATTGGACACATGCCCCAAATCAAGTAAAGTGTATATAGAGTCCACAAAAGCAAGCTTCCAGTTCCAGAAAAGTAACCTAGGCAAGCATTAACATCATGACCCACCTAGAAAATGGGATATCTATGGGAATGGTAGTGGCATACTGATAAGATTGCTCTGCTGCAAAGACTCCAAAATTAGTGATCTTCTAAGTTAACAAGAAGGAAGTGAAAAAAAAAGTGAATGCAGAGCCTTTATTTAGGTCTTTCTCTTGGCTTGAAGGACACTAATCAGGTGGAATTTGTGCTCAGCTTAATGACTTCCTTTTACCTCTGTTGCCTCTTTGAAGAACAAACATAGTCACATTTTGAGGTACTGTAAGGGGACCAACATATGACTTTGGTGTGAGAGAACAAAACTTAATCCATAATGATATCCAGAGGATTGCAAAGCGTATCACAAGAGAAACTAATAGTTACCTTGAAATGAACAAAAATAAAAATGTACAGCACTTGGGCTTGTTCTGTAGCTTAGTTGGTAGAGCTGTTGCCTAGTGCCATGTTCAGTGCAGCTCTCAAAATTCTTGGGGAGCAGACAATGGAAGAAGAAGAAATGACAGCAAGAGTCAGAATACAGAAAGCTGTTGTCAGATTGAGCCCCCTCTCCTGATGGGAGAAAAGGAACTGCCCAGTGACTTTAGCACATTTATATACACACTCAGGAGGTTATTGTCAGTTGAAATGCCTCTGCCTAGTGATTTATTTCCTTGGCTCAAGTCAGTTGCCTCATGTTCTTTGAACTGGAACATCTTGTTTATGTGGCTCACCTTGGGTGCTCTGTGTTCTTTGGGATGGCCTTACTTTAGCTCTGCACTATGGATCTCCAGCTTCAGCCACTCCCCACAGCCTAGCATGTGTGAGGCAGTGGTTTTCATCTCGACACTGCAAAACAGAATATAAGAAGCATATTATAAAGTTGTGAATGCAAGGAAAGCAGGAATCAGAAATATGAACTGTACAGTCTTTATTAAAAAGAAAAGGAATCTCAAACAATAACCTCACCTCTAACTTAAGAATTAGAAAATGGAGAAATTCGCTGAAGTAATCATAAGTAAAAAAGGAGTAATGCAGAATAGGGTTGAAAGAATAAAGTAGTAAATAAAAATAAGTGGAGATATTGATGCAAAAAAAGTTTGAATATTGAACAAATTAATGAAATTCACACTTCTTTATGTAGACTTAGCAAGACAAATGAAAGGAGTTGAAATTTGCCAAAATCATTTTAAAATGCTATATAGTATTTGATTGCAGATTTGATACTGTGAAGAAGGCAAAACAATGGATATGACAAAAGATCCCTCATTGACAGTAGTTCATAGGGTGCCAAGGGAAGAAAGATTCACTAGGAGTAGGGAGGTGAATTTTTAAGAGAAGGAAAACTATTATGCCTTATACTGTAATTATGGTTCCTTCACTAATTTCCTTTTGTTAAAACATGCTTAAGTTAACACTGGGGTTAGTGAATCTATTTGAAGCCTTGAAAGTGAATGTGTAAATTACAATGTTGTTAAAAACCACTGTGTGGAGGGCTGCCATGCAATTCCAAATTGTGGCAAAGAGACTATGTAACACTCTGTAGCACGTAGAAAAAACAGGCTAGGTGCAGGCACATTGCAAGATGTTTCTTAGGAATTCAGTGGGTTCTGCAGTCAGACTCTCCTAGCAGAGTTTGGGTTAGAGATTATGCAGGGAGATCAGACCTCGAGCATGTCTTGTTGGTCCATGGCCAATATCCACAGCTCAATGTGTGGATCCCCATCTTATTTGAGAAACACTGGGCATCATCCTATCCAAGGCTGCAACAATTATACAATGTCTGCTGAGCTCCAAGACATGACACAAACCACATATGATAGCAGAGTTTCAGGGAATAAGAAAATCCACATCAATCAATGCATACTTGGATCCAAATACACATAAACATTCAGGAATACTAGAATAATCAAAGGTGTGCGTTCAACACAGAAAAAAAGACACTTCTGATTACCTCATTCCTTTGTGGTAGGCATTTGATATGTGGGTTATATTGGGTGCAAACTCAAATTGATTGTTCACAGATAAGAGTTTGCCTTGTATGTCAGAAGAGAGTTCCATTTTAACGTTTCAAAAAAATTCTGGAATTGTTCACACTTTGGGGAAGGGATTATTTTATAGGGAATAGTTGCATTATGTAATCTGGAATTATGAAATTGGTATTACTGTCTTTATTTGGAGGTTAAATGGTGATTAAGAAGATATTTTAGGTATGAAATTCACAAGGGTTTAATTATGATTACTAATCATGCCTGGCCAACAAGCAAGTTAACCTATCAGTTTAAGAAACCATGTTCCTAGATGTGTGTGGGAGGGTCATGGAAGCATGACCTTCAGTACTGTGTATGGTCTATTGCCCCTTCCACTCTGGTACTGTTCTCCAATTCCGCTTCCAGGTAACCATGAGCTAAGCAGTTTTGTGACTCCAAAACCTTCTCCCATGCTATTTGTGCCTTGGAGCCAGCCTACTGTGGACAGAAAGCATGAAGCAATTAGCTCTCTACTCTTTGCAGTTGTGGTTGGTGAAGCAGCAAAATGACAATCAAGTGTGGGTATTGTCTTGTGCTTCTGGAATTAACCATGGAAAAGAACAAGAGGGAGAGAGAAAGAGAGAGGGAGAGAGAGAGAGGGAGAGAGAGGGAGAGAGCAAGAGAGAGAGCAAGAGAGAGAGAGAGAGAGAGAGAGAGAGAGAGAGAGAGAGAACCTAGCTAACACATATAAACAATGCAATGTAAACCCTAAAGCAAGAGGAAGACCTGGGGGAGGCTGAAGACTGTGGAGCTGGTCCCTGTGTGTGGGTGGATAGGGGCAGGGAAGCTGAGGGCTGCACAGGGAGCACATGACAGCATCACCAGAGGAAAGTTCTGAAACTCCTGCCTCTGTATCACTGCAGGGGCTGAGGCAGCACCTCATACAGGAGATGCCAGTGACCCATGGGTAACAACAGGACAGCAGGAGAATGGAGACAGACAATGTGGTTCCAGACACTAAATCAATAACTACATCAACAATCCTAGTGGGTAACAACAGGACAGCAGGACAGTGGAGGCAATGTGGCTGCAAAGACTATGCTAATAATCACCTGAACTCACCTTAGTGTGCGAGGACTGGCTTCCACAACCATTAGTATTTTAATGGAATATAAAGAATGCACTAGAAATGGAATAGGAAGTAAAAATTGAATCGTGTGTAGCAATGGTAGATGTTCTACATTGTAAAATACATATGTAGTATACTATATCCATATATATATATATATATATATATATATATATATATCTCACATATCCTTTCAATGTAAACTTATACATTCACATGTAGGACTGATCCTATACATAAGTATAGTTTACATCAACACTTTCTACTCTTTCTATTGAGATGTAATCTACACATTGATTTGGTAGAGAATTTAAATAGTTTCCTGTCTCTAAATGAGCATGATTGCTGCGGACTATGAAAAGTTGACTTGCATCACAGAAGCAGAACTCACCCCAGTCCCTTACTGCTGCTCACCCTTCTCCCACTCCACATCAGTCTTTTAGAAGGAGAGAATGGAGAGAGCTGCCTCTGGCTGGTGAACAGACCTCATAGGAAGGCATGGTTATTCTTGAGATCACCAAAACACTGCATTCCCAGTCTGGCCCTAGAGGTCAGCTCTGGAGACTCTGGGCAGCTATACTGTGCTGACCACTCCCAAGTCCTCCCGTAGCTGCCACTATAGGGTGCTCTGAGAGATTGAGGGAAACCAACAGAAGCAGTGAGGATCAGGGTCCATGCTCTGCTGGGAACTAAGGTGATGACCACCAGGGAGGACAGAGGTGAGCTCCAGGATCATATTCTGCTCTTCTAGTCAGACCCCGAGCACATTGCTGAATGTGACATCCACTGACTGCCTGATCCGTGGGGTCATATCCATGTGAGGGCCTTCTTCTGAGTCCCTAGCTTCAGGTGTAGGTAACACAGAGATCAAGACTCAGTTAGGTGTCAAGGGAGTGGGTTATGGATGTTGTAAGGAACCTCCAATCCAAAGAGAGGGACACGAACAAGCCAGATCTCCCTCCATTGTCAGCTCTGCTCTCTCACAAAAGATGTTCAAGAAAGACCACTTTAGTTCTAGAACTAGAGATTTAGAGCTTTGGTCTGAGGGGAACAGAGTCAGGTTCATAGAGGATAATTATACTGACTCTGCAGCAGTCTAGAAGACAACTTCTAAGGAGGAAGAAAAAGATGCCAAGAATCCCATTTTGCTTCTTCTGCAAGGCCTAGGAGACGCTGTGCGCATTTGCAGATGTGACCTCCACTGAATCAAGTCCATGGGGTCAGAGCGGGTGAGGTCTCTTCTGAGTTTCTTGCTTCAGTTGAGGGGAACAGAGAACTAGGTTCAGTTAGAGGTCACTTTAATTGACTAAGGAATGAGAGAGCTCCATCCCAGAGAGAGAGGTTTCCCAAACGTTCGCGATCTCTCCATGCTATCATCCATACACTGTGGAGAAGAATTTTTAGGTTGGGACCACTTTATCTTAAGGGGACACAGAGTGCAGAGCCATGCCTTGTTCTGAGTTTTGAGCTTCAGGGGAGAGGAATGCACAGGACCTGGCCTGAGTCAGGTCAAGGCGAGGGCTGAGGGGAAACTGAGGAAGCCCTGCCCCAAAGCTGTCAGGAAAACAGTGCCTTATTCTGGGGACTGAGGTTCAGATATTTGGAGTAGAAAGGGTCTAGGAGATCAGGTAGCTCAAGTTCAGGGGCTGGGAAAGGACTGAGGAAGCTGCATGAGAGAGAGAGAGAGAGAGAGAGAGAGAGAGAGACAGAGACAGAGACAGAGACAGAGACAGAGACAGAGACAGACAGAAAGAGAGACTGAGACAGAGAGTGACCGAGATGGAGACAGAGACAAAGACAGAGACAGAGACCCAGAAAAAACTAGTAATATCTGTTATCAGCCCTGCACACTGAAGAAGAATTCCCAGGTGAGCAACCCCTTCTCAGGGGAGCAGGAGAGTCAGACCCTTGTTCTGAGATCCCTGCTTTAGGTAGGAGTAGGAGCAGCATCTAGGGCCAGACTCAGTGGGGTCAAGGTGAGGGGCTCTGCAGACCAAGGAAACCCCTCCCCAGGTGGAGAAACCACAGATTATCCAGATCTGCCTCTGTTATCAGAGCTGCTCCACACTTGGGGAGATTTGTGAGAATGAATCCCTTGCCCTTGTCAGCCACAGGGATCTGGGAAGTCACAGCCTTGTTCTCTGGTCTGTGCTTCTGTGGGGAGATGAGACAGGATCTAGGTTCAGTTAGCTCACGGTTAGGTGCTGCCCTGGGGGAACTGAGGAAGCCCCACCCTGATGGGATCCCAGAATAATCTAGAGCTCCCTCTGCTGTCCTGTAGGACAGGATTTTCAGGTGAGTGCTCCAACCTGGGCAGTTAAGAGTCTTGTTCTGAGGCTCCGCTTCAGGTGGCAGGAAAGACAGCCTGGGCTCAGTTGTCAGCTTCAGGCTCTATGAGACAAGGAAGCCCTATAGCCGGCAGAGGATCCCTAAATAATCCAACTGTGCCTCCTTTTGCAGGCCTGCACCACATAGGGCAGAAGAAACCCCTCTCCCAGGCCCACCCCAGGGGACCCTGAGTATGACAGTCTGGCTGTGAGGTTCACACTACAAGTGTGGGGAGCAGAGAACCCTTGACTCTCTTAGGGGTCATAGAAAGATGCTGCAGAAAAAATGAAGAAGTATCTTATCAACCAGAGGGTTCCCAGACAACACGAATGTCTCTCTGTTGCTGGGCCTGTAAATTTGGATTCAGAATTCTTTTTTTTTTATTTTAAAGAGAACAAAACAAAACAGAACAGAAGAAGTTTAGGACAAAACAATGCAAGCAACACAGGACTTCAAAACAAGTGAACAGGAAATCAATAGTGGCTACCATAATGTCTCTTGTCCTCCTTGAAATAGTTTTCCATATCTTCACACACAATGAATTAAAAAAACACAATAGTATAAAACCAACAAAAACAGGAGATGAAAGTGTAACAGGCCTTCAAAACCCAACAATAGGAAAATCAACAATGGCTACTGTAATGTCTCTTGTTCTCTTCAAAATAGCTGTCCACACTTTCACACATATTAAAATCAAATAATACAGAACAGACTAAGAACAATCAAAACAAAAGATACAAGCATTACTGGAATTCACAATAAGATGATAGGAAATCAGCCATAGGTACCGTAATGCCTCATTTCCTTCAAAGTAGCTGTTCATAACATCACTTTTAATAAAATCAATTCACGTAAACTCTTTAGAAGAAGTTCTTGTATAAGCCTATGCATGTACATCTATCCTTTCTGTATTAGAGGGAAAGACAAAACAAAATGTCACAAATTACCAAAAGAAAAGAAACAAAAGAGACTAATAAGTAGCTATAACAAAGAGCTGAAAACAATAACAATACAGGCTTGCAAAACAAGGTGGTAGGAACATAACTAAGGTTGTTATTTTGTATAGTTATCTTCAAAATAGTCACTCAGATTATCAGGTATAGACTTGCAAAATTCATCTAATCCTATGAATGCTAATTGTGTTAGTAACACAACGCTCTTAGCTATCTTAATTGTATATATACAAATTTATATCTTTTCTCTTTTCCTTCTTTTTTTCTTTTTCCCTATCTGATTTATTTTTTCCCCTTTGGGCAGCTTGTTATCGTTCAACAATATTTACTGAAGATTTTGTATTTTATTTGCAGTCACACCGCCCTGAAGCCTATGGCCATACCACTGTGAATGCACCCAATCTCATCTGATGCAGAATTCTTAAGTGAGCATCTCCATTCACTTCATGGGCTCTGAGAATCAGAGATTTATTCTGAGGGCTATGCTTGAAGTTTCAAGAGGTGTTAGGTCTTGGAGATGAGGAGAGCAGTATGAGGAAACCTCATCCCAGGTAGAGGGTACAAAATAAAATAATCCCACCTTTCTGCAGTTGTCAGCTTTGGACTCCAGAGCTGAATTGTTAAGGGATCCTACCACCTCCTGCAATGCTTTTCTGGTTACAGCTCCCTGAGTGTCAAAGCCACGGCTTGAATGGAGCAAAACGAGTTTGGAATGGGATGTGTGTCCACAAAGGAGACCATCTACACCTTCAGCATCAGGGCACCCAGAAATTATGTGCCAGAAGTTCAGTGGGATGTATGAGTGTAGGGAAACATTTTAATGAACCTTCACATTGTTTTCCATAGTGACTGTACTAATAAGAATTGAAGAAGGATTGAGTTTGGTGAGGGACCCACATTTGAAAGGGAGAAATGAAACTATTTAGAAGAAAGTAAGAAATTCTATGCAGAAAATTTTATCAAATAAGAAAAATGCTTTTAGAACAAATAATGGAGTTTAGATATGTCACTGGATTCACAATCATTATACTTGAATTTCTATACTAACAATGAGCAATTGGAAATTGAAATTTAACAGTATGATTTAAAATAAAATGAAAAAGAATGATTTAAAAGGGCTAAATCTAACAAAACATGTAGAATATCTCCAGATTGGGAAATACATTAAAAAGATGAGATAATGAAGTTCTAAATAAATTCAATGATAAACATTGTTCATTACTCAGATGATTTAATATAGTCACAAAGTCAATTTGTACCAAATACCTTAATAAATCCACTGCCATCCGAATAAATATTCTGAATCTGAAATTCATGTAAAAATGCAAAGGACCTAGAACCACCAAATCAAACTCTAAACAAATATTAAAATTGAAGGAGTTACCCTACTTCATTTCAGGAATTATAAACTAACAACAAACAAGACAGTGCAATTTAGAAATACATCTAGAAGTACATCAGTGTAACAGAATGAAGTCCAGGAATAGACCCACATGTATATGCATATACAAACAACTAATTATGGGAAAGATGTAAATGTTGATTACAAGAGAGAAAGGAGAGTCACTAAAGCAACTAGTTCTGAAATCACTGGATATCCACGTGCAAAAAGTAAACCTCAATCTATTTTATCTTTGAATCTATTATGGAGATGTAGATGTTTCTTTATTGGTTTTTCCATTGCTGAGATTAAATACCTGACAACCACAAGTAAAAGGAGCAGAGGTTTATTCTGGCTTACAGTTTTCAACCAAGAAACAAAGAGAGAAGGGGAGAGAATACACCCTTCCAGTGTTTCTCCACGTGACCTGCCTCTGTTCACCAGGCCCTAACTCCAAATGGGAGACTTTGGGGACATTTTAGATGTGAAGTATAATAATTTATCTTTCCAGAGAGACACAGAAATAGTAACAAGGCTATTTTAAAACACTAGATCATGTGATTGTGTCATTTGTCACATTTGAACTCTGTGGGGCAGGCTAGCAGGTTGAAAACTTTTGACTAATGTGTATATGTTACTTTACTTTTGACTAATGTGTATAAATTATGCACACTAATGAGGGAGTTCAGTGTGATATTTCATCACATGTATACAGTACACACTAATCAAGAGCAGCCTTGCTGTATCCACTCTCCCCTAGACCCTTCCCAACCTCTGGTAACCACAGTTGTACAATCGGATGGACTGTTTTGAACCATCCCACTATGTGTGAGAAATTCGGTACTTGTCCTCTTGAGATTAGCTCATTTCAATTAACATAAACAGCTCTAGTCCCAAGAACTGAAATTTACAAAAATTTGAAATTTTAACTCTTAATTTGCCACAGTTAATTCTTACAAATATCTAAAAAGAAGCCTAAGAAAAATTAGCTTTTGCACAGACAACTATAAAATTCTACTGACACTTCCAGGTAGAAGGATTCGGATATAAATAGAGCAGTTTGTCATATTCATTGAAGTGAAAAAAATAAGGTCAAAATTTCAATTTTTCTTAAATTCCTTATTACTCAGTGTCTTACCTATCGAAGGCAAAGTGGCAAACAAGTTTGGCTATAGCCTTGTGCTTCCTGAATTAGCCCTGGAAAACAGTAGGAGAGATAAACAAAACCTAGCAAACACACATAAGCAACTAAATGTAAACAAAAAATATGAGGAAGCCATGGAAAAGACTGAAGATTGTTTAACTGGGATTTGTATTCGGATGGGGCAGGGAAGTCTGCCTGGGTCTGCACTAAGGCTTCCCTAGATTGCCCATGACAGTGTGATTTGGGAGAAAGTTTTAAAACACCCGCCTCTACAACACTGCACAGTGTGAGGCAGCACCTCATACCAGAGATATCAGCGACCTAGGAGAAACACAAGGACAGCAGAAAAATGGAGACAGTATGGTTCCAGAGACTGCTAAGAATAACCTGGAACCACCCTGGTGGGTGAGGACTGGTTTTCAAAACAAATACTGTTTAAGAGAACATGAATAATGCTAGAGAAATAGAAAATAAATTATAAGAGTGAATCAAGCATAGTAACAATAATCTATAACCAATAAGAGTCTCCTCTTTTCAGAAAACCCTGGAATCTGTCCTTCCTGTGAAATGGACATTCTTAGGTCTATAGATGACAGAAAGTCTTTATGCTATACCAGGAACCAAAGTGAAGATCCCTAAGAAGGACAAAGTTGACCAGCACTATCTCATTCTGCCCCTTCTGTCAGACCCTGGGCTCCTTGATGGATGTGATGCCCACTACATGATTCCCAGTGGGGTCAGAGAGATATGATGGCCCTGTTCTGAGGTGCCTGCTTCAGGTGATGGGATCAGACAATGCCACAGCTCACTGGGCAAGGTGAGAGTTGAAGGGGGAGTGTGGAATGCTCATCTCAGAGAGTGTCTCCAAACAACCCAGATATCTCTGTTGTTTTCATTCCTGTACCACAAGGATCGATTTTCACCTGAGACCACATTGCCACTCAGGGGAGCTTAGTCTTGGTCTGAGAGGAATAGATTTGGGTCCATAGAGGATGGGGGTTGAGGCCTTGCCAGGATTCAAGGTGATAACCCCTAGGGACTACCAGGGGGATGGGGAGACTCCTCTTCCATCCCTCTATCAGACCGTGGTACATTACTGGATGTGGGGTCAACTGACTGCACCTCATTGGGTTAGCGCAACAGGAGGGCCTGTTAGGAGGTTCAGGATTCAGAGTAGAGTGGATGGGGCTCAGTTAGAAGTCATGATGATGGGCTGTGGGTGGAAGAGAAATGTTTCAGCTCAAAGAGAGGGTCCCTAAATTATTCAAGTCTTCCTCTCTGTCACTCCTGGATCATATAGAGACTGACTTGTTGGAATGAACTTCAGTCTCAGGGACCGCTGGGAGACAGAGCCTCAAACAGTGGGGAACAGAACTAGGTCCATAGAAAACTGGGGCACAGGTTCTACCAGGAACCAAGATATTGATCTGAGGAAGGAGGGAGGGATCTGAAGAATTCCTTTCTGCTCCTGCTGTCAGCCCTGGGAGACCCCTTGCATATTTCAGTATTTGACATCCACTGACTTCTACTTCTCTGGGTCAGAGGGACAGGAGGTCCTGATCTGAGCTGCACACTTCAGTTAAGGGAAACTGAGAGGGCCAGACTCAGCTATCTGCGATGTTGAGGGGTCACTGGGGGAGTGAAGAAGCTCCACTCCAGAGAGAGGGATCTGGAGCAATCCAGATTTACCTGTGTTGTCAGCCCTGCACTCTGGGAAAGAATTTTCCGATGGCCATAATTCTACCTCAGGGTACCCAGAGCACAGAGTCATAACCTTGCTCTGAGATCAGGGCTTCTGGGGAGAGAGTGGACTGGCCAGGACCTGGGTTCAGTTGGGTCAAGTGACGGCTGAAAGAAGACTGAGAAAGCCCCACCTCAGAGAGAGTCCCAGCACATTCTGGAGAAATCTCAGTTGCCTGCGCTGCAGTGCAAGGTGCAGAATTCACAGGAGAGCACCCCTTTCACCTCACTGGGACCAGAGCACTGAACTTCAGGTGAGAGGGAGCCCAGAGGGCGTTGTTTTGAGGTCTGTCCTTCAGGTGGGCTAACAAAATAGGGTGTGGACTTGATTAGGTTAATTTCAGAGGCAGACAGAAGAGTGAAGAAACACCGCCCCAATGGAGGGTCCCCAAATAACCCATCTCTTCCTCTCCTGACAGCCTGTACTGTGCAGTGGATAATTGTCAGGTAAGTACTTGCTTTTGGCTCAGGGTACTCCTGGAATTCAGAGCCTGGTTCTGAGGTCCCTGCTTCAGGTGGGAGCAGGAGAGAAGTTCTATGCTCAGCTAGGTCAAGCTGAGAAACTGTGGGATAATTGTGGAATCCCTAAACCAGGTGGTAGGTCCTCAAATAATGCATACTGGCCTATGTGGTTAGAAAATGATGCAAAAATTGCATTTAATGCAGATATTCCATTCAATGGTACCTTCTGTAGAGAATTAAAGACATCATATCAAAGTGAGAGGGTCCCCAAGAGAATGTCTTTTAGTGTCTCCTATCAGCCCCGTGAATTTCCTGCAAAGTAGATATATGATATACAATGACTTCAGGGGTCTCAGTGAGGTGAGGGCCTTGTTCTGAGGTCTGACTTTTAGGCGAGGTCAACAGAGTGAACCTGTTACCAAACCAGATGGCCTCCAAAGTAGAGGCTGAGGAAGCCCCACCCAACGGAGAGGGTCTCTGAGCAATCCAGATCCATCTCTGTTGTGAGACCTGGACCACATGGGGGCAGGCTTGTCAGAATGTGTCCTCAGGAGCCCTGAAAGTCAGATCCTTGATGTGACAAGGCACACTCAGGTAGACAGGGATGGGAGTGCAGACTGCCAGAAACCAAGGTCAGGACCCACAGGGAGGGATTGGGGGAACTACCCCCCAACTAGAAGAGCCCATAGTGTACCTCTCTTCCACAGTTATCAGACCTGGCAATCCATGGCTATGGTGCCTGGATGCCTGGAACTGTAACTTGCATTGGTGAGGCTCTGAAATTGGTGACAGTCCTGGTCACAAAGGAGGGTGTACTTCACTCCAGGACAGAGTGGATCCCACAGAAACTTGCCCCTGCTCTGAGTCCAAGAAAGCCCCATGCAGGGTCTCCAGGCAGGGGTCTCTGGTCTTCCACAACAAGATCTGAGGGACCCCATGGTCTTTGAAGAAGAAACAAAGCCTCAGGAAAAATAGACACAGGCCCTGGCCCAGGCAAGATGAGATATGAAGCAGGGCTGCAGGGCCCAGGACACGTGACGGATGGAACCTAACCTGCCTAATCTTTCAATCTGAGTGCTGTCCTGCATTCCCAACTAGAATCTGAGGAATGAGGATTTATTTTGACAGGCAGGTAGAGCTACATCCAGGATTCAAGGAGAAGACAGAGGGAATTTGAGGGGATACTTATTGCTAGATCAGAGGATGACCTCTACCCAGATATCAGCCCCTGGAGGATGCAGTGCCCCTTTGCCCCTGGACTTGGGTACCGGGCAGGAGGGGCCTTTGGTCTGAGCAGTGTGGCCTCAGGTCAGCAGACTCAAGACGTGGAAAGCCTGGCCCTGTTGGCAGGCTGGGGTGGCCTCAGGCAGGACTGTGTACAAGAGTCACCCTGACCGGTACTTCCACCCCTGCTGTGCTAGGGAGATGGTGGACTTGATTTGCCACGTGCTTCCACAGGTCAGTAGCTGGGAAAAGTGAACACCTGGGCCCCACCAGATGAGGGAGGGCCTCTGGATCACACCCCTCTGTCAGTCTGGGGAAACTGCATAGAGGTGTTCAGATGCACTGCATTTTTGTCTCCCGGGTCTCAGGGAGGTGGCCCTTGCTGTGAGGATCTTCACCAGCTCATAGGAGGAGACACGTCCTGTCGGCAAAGGGAGCAGGGCAGGGTCTACCGAGAATCAAGGAGAGGAATCCGGAATCCAGGTGAGCACTGAAGGTTGTTTATATCAGTTTATGCTTGTCATACATAATAATTACATTCATCGTGGAGAGTTGCTACATGTACATGATTCGTATGCATTATTTTTTCTAATCTTTTTTCCCTGTCTTCCCATTGCCCTACCTGAATATATATATATATATATATATATATATATATATATATATAGTACATAATGATCACGTTACACCTAGAGACTTAGTACATGTACAAATTTCACAATCCACACTGTTTTTGTTGCTGATATCCTTCCCCTCTTCCCCCTTCTCTGCCACTGTTGGCTCCCCTCCAATATGCTAAATCTCTATCTCACTATTTGCTATTATCTATCTTTCATTTTATTCTTTATTTTAGGTTTTGTATATGTTATTAAACTTGTGTGTCTGATTTAGTTCGCATGTCTGTATGCTGTCACAGTGCATCCATTTTCATATAAATGACACAAGTATATCTTTTTGTATGATACAATAGTACTCTATTGTGCATAAATCCTACAATTCCTTTATCTATTCATCTGTGGATGGACATGTAGGCTCCTCCCAAGATCTAGCTGTTGTGAACTGTGCCACTACACACACATATCACTTTGATATGATGTCTTTAATTCTCTACAGAAGGTACCATTGAATGGAATATCTGAATTGAATGCAATTTTTGTATTGTTTTCTAAATAGTGTCCTTTTTTTTTGTACCGGAAATCGAACTCAGGACCTCACAGTTGCCAAGCAGGCACTGTACCACTGAGCTAAATCCCCAGACCCCTCTAAATAATTTCAGTACTGATTTCCATATTGTTTGTACCAATTTCCATGCCCTCAACAGTGAATAAGGCTTCCATTCTACCTGCAGGTGTGTAATCATTTGCTATTTGATTTCTTGAAGAAAACCATTATTTAAGGAGATGAAATCTGTGTTGCTGATTTTGCTATTCTAGCTAGGTCTGTTCTGTATCTTATGAATTTTATATTTCCTCCTGTTTTGTGAGGAATGCTATTGGTATTTTGTTTGGAATTACATTAAATCTGTATAACATTTTTGTAAATATTGCCATTTTGACTGTATTGGTTGTGTCTTTCCAGGAACAGAGAATATTTTTCCATTTTTCAATATCTTCTTTGCTCTGTTTTTTCAGAATACAGTGGTTTTTACTATAGAGCTCTTTCACTCACTTGTTTAATTCCCAAGTATTCATTTTTCTTGATGCTCTTATGAAAGTCTTTGTTTCTCTCACTTCATTTTTGACACATTTATTACTGTTGTGTAGGAATGCTGTTTATGGTTTTTTTTTTTTTTTTGGTTTTTAACCTGCTATACTACTGAACTGGTTATTAATGTTTGGAGTCTTTTCATGGAGTTTTTGCAGTCTTTCATGTAGAGGATCATGTCATCTGCAAATAATGGTAATTTAATTCTGTTTTTCGTATATATACATGTATACATTCCTTTAATTTCTTTATTTTGACTGATTGCACTGTCTAATATTTTGTGAATTATGTGGGATTGGAAATGGCATAAATCGTTCATTTACTCCTGATTTTAGAGAAAAATATTTTGACTTCACATTTAACATGATTTGGAAATTTGTCAGAGATGGATTTTATTTTTATTTTTATTTTTTTATTTTTTTTGCGGCACTGGGGATTGAACTCACAACCTCACACCTGCTAGGGAAGGCACTTAAGCCACTGAGCCAAACTCCCAGCCCTGGTTTTCTGAGGCAGGGTCACACTATGTAGCTCAGGCCAGCCTTGCACTCACGTTGTAGCCCAAGCTGGCCTCGAACTCACAATGCTCCTCCTACCTCAGCCTCCTGAGTGCTGGGATTAAAGGCATGCGCCACCACACCCAGCTAGAGATGGATTTTATCAGATGGAGATAAGTTTCTTTTACACATACTTCCTTTAGGTTATTTTTTTTATCATGAATGGATATTGGATTTTGTCAAATGTTTTTTTTTTCTTCATCTATTGAGATGATCATGGATTTGTTTTGTCCTTGCTTGTGTTTCTGCGATATATTTTATTTTTGATTTGTACATGTTGTACTATCCCTGTATCCCTGGAATGAATCCTACTTGGTCACAATATGTGATCTTTTTGATACTTTAGTGCATTCTGTTTGCCAGTTTCTTATTGAGGACTTTTAACTGTATTTTCATTCTAGTAATTAACCTGTATTTTTCTCTCCTGGTTATATCTTTTCCTGGCTTGTTTTCAGTACTGATTTTAGGAATACTGCTTCATTTCAATTTTATAAAAGAATTTCAAGAATATTGGCATTAGATCTTTTCTAAGGTTCTTTTAGAATTTGACCGTGAATGTGTCAGGACTTAGACTTTTTTTAGTTATATTTTGTTCTTCTGCATTCAATTTCATTTAATCATGTTGGACTTGTTGGGATTTTTATGTTATCTTGGTTTAGCACTGGTAGTCCTTGTGTAGGTAGGAGTTTATACATTTCTTCTGATTTCTCCTTTTTTTTAGATTAAATGTTCTTAAAATAGATACCAATGATCTTCAGGATTTCAGTAGAGACCATTGTGATTTCACCTTTTACATTTCTGATTGCTCAGATTTCAGTCATTTCTTTCCTTGTTTTGGTAAGATTGGCTAGGAGTTTCTTAGTTTTGTTTATTCTGTCAAAGAACCAACGCTTTGATTCCTTTTGGGTAGATACTCATCCTGTCCGGTGAAATCATTCTATTTGAATAATTGGCATTGTTGGTTTCATTGTCTCTTTCTAGGATATCCTTGAGATATTTTTAATGCTGGTTTGGTGGTCATTAATTTCTTGAGGTGCTCCTTATCATGGAAGAAACTTATTTCTCCATAAATTTTGAAGGAACCTTTTGCAGGATATGTAAGTCAGGGGGAATTTGTTATCTTTTAGGATTTGAAACACTTCAATCCAAGCCTTCCTAGCCTTTAAGATTTTTGTTGAGAAGTCTATAGTTATTCTAATGGGTTTTCCTTTGTAACTGATTTGTTGCTTTTCTCTAGCAGCTTTTAAGATTTTGTCACTATGTTAGACTTCTGGTATTCTGACAATGATACGACATGAAGAGGTTCTCTTTTGGTCATGAATATTTGGAGTTCTGTATGCCTCACTCATCTGTACATTTATTTATCTATGTTTCAGAAGTTTTCTGCTATTATTTCTGTAAAGAGATTTTTTGTGCTAACAATGGATTTTTTAGTTATTTGAGTCACTTCTAGATTAATCTTTTTGCCCCATGTAGCATGTGTTAGATACTTTTTTAATATTTCCTTTATGTTTTAAGGTTTCTTTGAGTAATTGGTCTTTGAAAGCATCCCTGTCTTCTAATTCTGAAATTTTGTCCTCACATCGCTCTTCTGTGCTGTCTGTACTTTCCATATAATACTCAATCTCCTAGATTTATCTTTGAAACTTTTTCATGGACTCTTAATACTTTATTAAACACTTCATTAATTTTTTTATCAAGCCTAATGTGGTGGCACAGGCAAACACTCGAGAGGCTGAGGCAGGAGGATCACTATAAGTTCAAGGCCAGCTGGTCTACCACAGTGAGCCTGGGTTACACAGTGAGTTCAAAGCCAGACTGAACTATGTAATGAGACCCTATCTCAAAACAAAACAAAACAACAAAAAGATCGTATCATTTTGTTTAGCTCAGCTAGCATTTTATTAATCTTTTGAAATATCCCAGATTTTTAGTTATTACTTCTATTATCTGTTCAGTCATTTTTTTGTGATCCTGCAGATAAGTATCTGTTTGATCTGTTCTCTCAACTCCTATGTTTTCCTTCTGAATAATTTGGAAGTATGACTTATGTTTTTCTCCCCCTCAGTGATTCCTGGATTGGCTTTGGGGGACTTTTGGAGTTTGAGGTGGAATTTTGTTGCTTTGCCTTCTCACATTTTTATTTTTTTCTGTTTGTTTGTTACTTTTGTGCTGATGTTATGCCACTTAATGGAAAGATACTGTCACTGGTGTGGAGCTCTGTTTAGTAAGTCTACTTTTGAGTGATGTACTTTTGGCATAGCTAACTACAGCGTGTTGCCTCTGTCCTAAGATCTGACCACCTCTGTCAATTTGGGAGAGTAAGGTGCTGTGTAATTGTCCCAACACCAAATTATGTGAAATTACGCTCTGGTACGGTTAATGTCGAAATGTAATCTGAGGATTGAGATACAGGGAAAACCCATTAATGGCAACAATTATTGGACCCTGTCAGTGTAAAGCGAATCAGCTACAGTGTATCGTCCATGGCAAATTGGATAGTAGCATACAATAAAAAGCAGTTAGTTACCATCCTTAACCATAGAATAGAAATCTTCAGTTATACTATAAACATTAAGACAAGCCAGATATTGACATATAGCTAATATGTACTGAATGTGACATTTATGTCTCCATTAATGTTAAAAAACCTCAACAGTAATTGTATAGTTAAGTGATTGTATAAAGATTAAGAAAGCATAGTGTTTATTATATTAAATATATAGGGGGCTGTGAAAGGGAGAATGCAAGAAGAAAAATTTGAAAGCTCTAGGCCAGTAGTGGCAAACCTATGAGATGTACTTTATTTGCTTTTCTTTTAAGACAAAAGATATTAATGTATGGGATGATTTTTCTAAACTAAACCCTCAGTATTCAGGTTTAATTGTAGTGTTGGCACTTTGCAATAAATAAGTGGGTTTTGTGTACTCATCTCTAGGATATGAGGAGGGAGAGAAAGAAATTTAACAAAGAATCCTCTAAGAACTAGAGGAGCATTTCTAGAATTAAGTAAATGCAACAAAAAACTCATGAGAAATTGAACATAATAGAACACAAGGAGAAAAGGAAAGAAATTATATGGAGAATGACAATATGGAAAATTAAAAGGAAAAAGTGTGTTGGGGGAAGAAGAGGTGAGAAAAAGACAAAATATTAAGAAAAAAAACAATCATTTTGAACAAATAGTTTCCTTCTGGGATCCCGAATTTTGTAACCTATCAACTTTCAATTTTCTCAGATGCTCCTCTGCTTTTCCCAGTCCACGTACAAGTCAAAACTATCTCTGTTCACAGTGAAAGGTCAGGAAGGGGGCCAGAATCTAGATCTGTGCTGCATGTAGGCAGAAATGCTTCAAAAATCAAGCTGAAACTTTCAAAACCAGAACAGCTCAGGCTAGTTTGGCCTCTGAATGCTGGGAGTGAGACCTCTGCCCTTGCCAACCAAGCTCAAAGTTTTCAGTGGGTCTCTTCCAGGCCACAATCCTCTCCATGGTTATTTTCTGAGAATGTCTCTCACCCAGTCACTGAGGGAGGAAAGCATTGGGAGCCCTGAAGAGAAGCTGTCCTGTGGCTGCTCTGAGTCTCAGGTCCAAGCACTCAACCCTTTCCTGGAGTAGCACCCAAACATGTGCACTCTCCAAGGATATGGCAGGCATCTGCCAAAGGGTCAGTGCCATGCTGTTTCCTACGTAAGGACTTATTGCATAGAACTCCACAAAGTCCCAACAGATCCCAACAACCTCAAATCCATTGAACCAATGCCTTTTCTCCCTGGGACCTCCTGAAGTTCCCAGGTTTCACTTTGGTTCTATAGATTCACTCTTCTTTCCTAAGAACCAGAAGCCAGAGAGAAAGACTATAGACTGATTTTTTCTTGTCTTTTCATTTTAGTCTGTATCTTCAGCTCTGTAGTTTTTACTTTTCCTGTCGTTTCACTCCAGATTCTGGGGCATATATCTCTTTTTTCTGTGCACTTGTTTTCTTCTCTTTTTTTCTGTTCAAAAAATGTGATTTTCTGGAATCTCCATCGTTGCACTCACCACTCTGCTGTTCTCCTGCACCCCTAAAATAGAGAACACCCAGGGCCTGGCTTTCCTTGCTTCTAGTCTGTAGCTCCCAGTGGCTGTGGATGCATCTGAATTGCTCACATTTCTGCTAAGTGGTTGCAGTGAGGGATGCAGGGATGTCAGGAATTTGGTCAGGAGGTGACCATCAATCAGCAAAGGGAGCTACATATTGGTAGTACATAGAAGGCTCCAGGAGCTGACTCTAGCTATGGCCTCTTCCTTAGGACAGAGGGTACCCACTGCCCAGGAATAACAGATCCACAGTGTCTTTCTGTCCCCTGGATCAGCCCTGGGGATCCCTAAGTGGCATGCTCACTTCTGTCATGAGCAGGAAGGTGGGGTCTCTTTAGGGGATGAAGTCTTCATATCAAAAGGGCAGGTCATTTCTTCTCTGGTGGGGTGGTAATGAGGAAGGTTATGCCTCAAAAGGAGGAAGGTACAGAAAGTACAGAAGCGCATATGGGATGTATCACTTATTTTCTTGTTGCTTAAACCTAATACCAAAACCTGCAATTTAGTGGAGAAAATGTTTATGTGAGATTACAAATTGCAGGGGTTTCAGTCCACAATTGGACAGTTCCAAGGCAAAACATCACAGCAGAAGGGCCTTGTGGCAGGCAAGTTGCTCACCACAAGTCTTCCAGGAAACAGAGAGTGAAGTGCTGAGCCAAGAGAGGTGGTATAATTTGCCCTGGGACACACAGTGACACTCCTCTTCTTACCAGGGCCCACCTCCTAACAGCATGTCACCTGTTAGCCCTCATAATCCAGTCACCTTCTAGAGGTTCTGCCTATGATCCCATGGAAGCTTAGTGAGAAATCTAGATTAAATCATAACAAGGGTCCTGCATCACAGAAGAGATGAGTATGGGTTCTGCCATGAGTCCCGGATTCCCCATGTAGGGGTGATGGGATAAGAATCTGATCACTTCTTTTGAGAATCCTGGAGATCTTAGGGAGGTGAGGGGCTTGATCTGAGAGGGTGTCTTCAGGCTGGCCCAGGCAACCCCATGTAGTCAGAAGATATAGGGGTCCCAGGACCTGCCAAGAGTGAAAGTGAGAACCCTAAAGGAGGATTGAACTTATCCTGCCCAGAACACAGACAGATGTGTGCTAGGAAACATAAAACCTGCATATTTATTCATCCCAGTAAGGCTGGAAATGTCAGTGAAGCTGAAGCCTCTGTCTTAGTTCTGAGTAATTTGTCTCAAGGATTTGAATGTCTTAGCAGGAAGGGACTAGAATCTGGACAACAAAAGTAGGATACCAGGCTCTGGCAGGAATCTAGGTAAGAGCAGAGGGAACTCTGTCAACAAGACACACAGTACCCTAACATCAACCTGTCTTTTTGTCACCTGTCCTCAGACCCAAGGAACACAGGTAGGCTGGCTTCTCATTTCTTCTTTGAACATCTCACAGAGATAGAGCTGTAGTTTAAAGGTGAGCACAGGTCATCCCATGGAGAATCCTAGACCTTTCCATTTATAAACGTAAGCATACAGCAGATTCATTTCCTAGGCCTCTTGGACCCAACTAAATTTTTCTACCTCCAGAAAAATCCACAGCCTCAGGTAGCTGTGCCCAGATGTGTCTCCTTTACTGCCTTTTGTTCCCTCTCAGGGAGGTGGTCACTTGCTCTGAGGGGTGGCCTCAGGCCAGTAGAGGCCTTGGGTCAAAGCCCTGCTCAAGTACAGTTGAAGTCCCTGAGTGAGCAGAGAAGTGACCATACATCCAGAGCAGTGGGAATCTCACAAAGTCCAGCCCACCTCTCCTGTGAAGGCAGCAGGATATGCTTGAGGTGTGCAGCCTGAGGGCCGCCTTGCCTCCTACAGGAGCTCCGCGAACCAAGGGTGAAGGTCTTGATCTCAGGCAGTGTCTACAGCTCACACAGCAGCAAAGGAGGCCCGGTGGTGCCAGGAGTCAAGGTGAGGTGCATGCATGCCCTGAATGTGTAATTAGGGCCCCCAGAACAGAGGAGACTCCATAAGTTCAGGGCCCATGAGCCCTATTGTCTTCCCCAGAGCCTGCCCTATGTGATTCAGCTGCAACCTGATGAGCAGTCTCACTTCTTTTTTTTTTTTTTTTTTTTTTTTTGTGGCACCAGGGATTGAACTCACAACCTCGCGCCTGCCAGGGTAGGCGCTTAAGGCACTGAGCCAAACTCCCGGCCCTGGTTTTTTGAGGCAGGGTCGCACTATGTAGCTCAGGCCGGCCTTGTGCTCGCGTTGTAGCCCAAGCCGGCCTCGAACCCACAACACTCCGCCTACCTCAGCCTCCCAAGTGCTGGGATTAAAGGCGTGCGCCACCACGCCCGGCTTCTCACTTCTGACCCAGGTTCTTGGGGGTAGTGCCTCCAGGAGGACAGGATTCTGTGAAGCACTATAGCGCCACTCAAGGAGACCTGTCCTGGGCCTCTGTGGGAACCAATAAGAGTACCATTCTCTGCTGAGTAAAGTCACCATCTCTTTCTCTCTTTTCTGTCTCCTCCAGGCACCTGAGTCTTGATCACCAAACTTGCTATCCCAAGAAAAATCAGAACATCTTCCTTAGTCAGAGGAGCCAGCACAGCACGCTAGAGGGCGGAGTTGCAGATTCTCAAGCCTGAGGGAGAGCAAGTAGAAGCCACTGCTACTTCTGCCTCCTCTTTCTGTTATCCTTGAATTAAGAATACGTTTAGAGAAGTGCCTCACGGTGGGATCCTCTCCCTAGAATACTCAAGCTGTCCTCTCCCCACACTGCCATGGCCTTAAGTCAAAGGAGCCAATTCAGTGAGGTCTCCAGCAGGAAAGAAGAAGAAGATCTGTGCAACTCAGAGGATGTTCTAGTCCGTCAGATCTTGCGACTTGTGTTCCTAGATGACAAGATAACTAAATTGTTACCAGTCCTCCTCCTTAAGTATCAAAAGAAAGAGCCAATCACCAAGGCAGAAATACTACGCATTGTTGATGAGGATTACCATGTGTACTTCCCTCTGATTGTCAGTCTAGTCTGTGAGTGCATGTGTCTGAGCTTTGGCATTGATATGAGAGAAGTGGATCCCCCTGGCCACACATATGCCCTTATTCCTCTCTTGGGCCTCACTTATAATGGGATACTGGTTGATGACCAGATCATTCCCAAAATCAACCTCCTAATAGTCATCCTTACTACCATCTTCATGAAGGATAACCGTGCTAGTGTGGAGGACATAAGGAAAGTACTGAGAACAAGGGAAAGGTTGCCTCAGAGTAAATACATTGTTATTGAGGAGCCTTGGAAATTCATCACCAAGGATTTGGTACGGGAACAGTACCTGGAGTATCAACAAGTGCCCAATAGTGATCCTGCTCGCTATGAGTTCCTGTGGGGTCCCAGAGCCCATGCTGAAACCACCAAGATGAAAGTCCTGGAGCATTTGGCAAAAGTTAATAGGAGAGATCCCAGGTCCTACACACGTCTGTATGAAAAGGCTATGAGAGATGATCTACAGGATGCCATGCTTGAGTGATGGACCACAGAGGTGGTTAGGTGCAGGATAAGGACAAGTACTATTCTGCAGCCTCATAACTAGCTTAACTCCTACCTCATGTGAAAAAAGGCTGATTTTTCAATCTATATTTGTAGGGATCAGGCAGTTTTCTAAGTAGTGCATAGCCAGGGTATGATGGGGGTAATATAGTCCATACTGTGATAGTTGTTCTATTTGGGATTCTTAAAAATTGACATTTGTTTTCTTCATGACTTATCTTGTTCCTTTTTTCAAAGATTGAAGGAGTTTGTGCATCTTGTTTGAAGAGGGATATTGATCTTACATATGTTTTTAATTTTCTGATATTAATGGTTGATTTTTATTTCAGATGTGAATGTGATTTTGTATGATATTAATCACAGAGGAATTTTGCTCTGTGATTCCAAGTGCAGGCATCTTTGAAATTTTGTAAAGTCAACTGGGAAATAATTTATTTTGTTTGTAAGACGAAACAAGTTACCGCAGCATTGGGATTAGAATTTCCTTGGAAATGTGTATGAGATTTACATCAGATGGAGTCCAGAAATAGGCATACGGATAAAACCTGACGTTTTATACTATTAAAGATATATGTGTACCTGATTTTTCTGTTTCTTTCATTATAGTGTATCAGGAAAATTTTTTGTCAGTATAGAACTCTACCTGCTCATGGGCAAATTGAGCCCTGAATTCTCATTACAGCTGTGCTTTTTGGAAGGCTCTGTGTCTGTGGTAGAGATGTGAGTAAAGCAGACTGAGCAGGATTAAACCCATGCTATGCAGTGGAGTGTAGCAGCACCACCAATGTTGGGAGATAGACAGGTGTCCTCAAAAACCTAAAGGGCAAGTAATAGAGCACTTAGGAGGTGGAGCATAGTGGAGAGTTGTCGTGGTTGGGCGCTGCGCCATAGCAGTTTGTGGCTTAGGGTAACTGCAGTTCCTTCTGCAGGAATTGACTTTAATGGAGCTTCATGGTAGCCTGGATCAGGCCCTCAGAAGAAAGCCTGAGAGGATGGAAGAGTGCTCTGAGCAGTGCTTTTAGATGGTGGGTAAAGCTGAGAGGAATCCTCACCTGGGAAATCTGTGAGAAGGGTGGCTTCAGGAAGGGCACTAACCATGGGACTTATCCCTAGCATCTGCAAGGTTTACCTGAGAGCTAAGGGTGACTCTCAAGTGAAGTGAGGCCCTGGTGACTAGTGGTTTTGAGGGATGAGGAAAGTGTAGGTGTGAAGGAAGTAATGTGTCCCTAAAAGGGAAGCAAGAGGGATCCCTATGTCAATGGAATTATTAGAAATCTTGACAGCATCCATGTGAATATCCATTTGAGAAATTATACAGTAGTACTGTTTTGATATTTTACCACTGAGGGTGGGGCTAAAGGTTGCCCAAGACCTAACTATATGATTTCTTACACTTGCATTTGAATATAGTTGTCTGAAATAGAAACATGAATCGCAGCACTTGTTTGCAACTAATCCTCCTCTTTATAGTGCACACTAAAAATGAATCACTCTCACTGCCTTGTCCCCAGCCAACTACTCCATTTTGAGGGAGTGGCCATAGTAGTTTTGGATCTAAAGGTTCAATACCATCGTTTCAGTGCTTTGGAGTGACATTGGGGGGTCTTTGGTAGGAAAGCTTTTGTTATTATGAAGACTTTGAGTTGCGTGCAACATAGGATTGGAAACAACAAATACCACTGTGAGGTAGGTGTAGAGCGAATTACAGTTTGTGCTTTTCGTGGGAGGGTTTCTATGTCCATTCCGGTTACTGATGAGTTTGTTACCATTTTTGAAATGTCTTGTACTCCCTGTGGTCTAACAGAGGCCTTCTAAACTCTTTATACCCCCTTCTCAGGACAGTGAGTGATCATGTTATGCCTGAGGGGGGACAGGCTAATATATCAGAGAGCAGCAACTCTAGTTCCATGGGGAAATCGAGTCTAATGGGACAAGGATGGTCTGCTTAATGACAGGAAATTTTCTTAGCATTATCACACAGCCTTCCAAACTAAGCTACCAATGCCAATCATCTTCCCAAATCCTGTTTCAGTGGATGGCATTATAAGGAGACAGTGACTTCCGCACTTTCCTACAAACAAAGGATTCAGTGGTACATTCTGTGTTCTCTCCTCATCATCATCACCTCGGCTGCATATGGCTTACCTAGAATTCCTCCATCCTAACCTGGCCATGTCTAAGGCTATGTGGAGATGAGGATCATCACACTTTCTGCCTTCAATTACTTCTGTGTCCTATGATGTGAATTTACCTATTGACTGCTGCCAGGGAATGTTTCTTTTTTTTTTTTTTTTTTTTTTTTTTTTTTTTTTTTTTTTTTTTTTTTTTTTTTTTTTTTTTTTTTTTTTTTTTTTTTTTTTGCAGCACCGGGGATTGAACTCACAACCTCGCACCTGCCAGACAGGCGCTTGAGTCACTGAGCCAAACTCCTGGCCTGCCAGGGAATGTCTCTATTTCACCTCCTCTCCCCAGTGTTCCTTTAGTTTCCCCTAGTTTTGTGTACTTGTCATGAAATCACTGCCTTAAGTTTCAACCTATCAAGGCTTCATTAAATAAATATGTTGCAGTGGGTATCCTCATCTTGGTCACAATCTGCAGGGCCTTCTTGTCCCAGTAGATGTAGTGCTCAGACTTGGGTTTTACATCTTAGGAGAGATGGGGCACATTTTCATGTGCCAGAAGTTATGTGGGATCTTTACCTTTAGAAACCTGTTTGAAGTTCCTGTTTTCCACAGTGGATTGACTAATATACACCCTAAGATTGATGATTTTACAGAGAAGTTTAAAGTTCAAGGAATTATTCAACATTGCCTTTAAGGTTCTGTTAAATATAAGAAAAATTTGATAAGAGACTCCAGAAGGAGAAAAGAGATATAAGCCTTCACATTTATAGAGAATAAGAAAATAAACGTTTTTCAATTAAAGAAATAGTTCTAGAATAATTACTGAATCTAGCAATGTCACAGTAGAATATCACTGTATGTATTTTTACAGTAGCAATGAGCAACTGGAAATTAAAATAAATAAGTACAATGTAAAATTAAATTAGGAAGTGTAGAGAAAAGAGTCTTTAGCCATGGAGAGAATAGAGCAAATGTTTCATTAGTTTTCAAGCTTACCCTGACTAGAAGGAGTTAAAACTCTACTAGAGAAATTTCCCTGGGAGCAGTTTCAAGTACTGGGTAGAAAAAGAAAAAAAAAAAAAGATATGGAAAAGACGTCAAGATAGCACAGGTGGCATTTGAACCTACCAGAGGGAGAAAGAGCTGACAGGCAGGGTAGAGGGAGAGTCAGGTACACTAAACCAAGGTAGCAGTACCTCCCCACCTCCTATGGAACGTAGGGAAGCAGAGCAGAGAGAAGCAGAGCAGGGATGAGTGCCTGATTAACTTGGGGGAAAGCTCTTATCTGGTATGTACTCAAAGCTGTGCACTAACATATATGCATATGTATCCACTCTAGAGTCACTATATTACTAAAATAAATATCCACACATCCCCTTACTAACTCTAAGTTAACCGTTAATAAGACACTCCATTGTCAACCAGCTGCCCGCCCCAGAGATAAAGCTCTGCCAAGGACAAATAAACACATAAACAAAAAGAGGTATACACTACTGAAAAAGAATGACACAGGGAGGGATGGTGGGAAGCCAATGGAATTATGGCAAGTTCCAGGTAGGAGTGTCTCTGACTCCCCATAGGAGAGGTCAGGGATGTCCCACAGTTCCTCTATTTTTCCAGAGGCCCTCCCCCCGTCCTTGTCAGCATAGCTATCTATCTTCTCCTTTTCACCCCTTTCCAATAGTCTCTTCCTTCCTAAACTTTGTATCTTCAATTTGTTACTGGTTCTGAGTTTCTGATCCCAGTGAGCTGCTCAGACAGTGGATTAGTGGTGCTTGTCCCTAGACACGACCAGGTGAGTTAAAGGCAGAAATCAACAAAGGTGTAGAAGATCTTTGCATTGAGAACACAATATACTGAAAAGATGAGTTATTGGAAATCTAAACAAATAGAGATATAAACCTTGTTCACTACTTAGATGATTTAATTATATTTTGTCAGTTCTTATCAAATGCCTTGATAGGTACAATACCATCCAAATCAAAATTCCAGGATTTTAGCAGAAATTGGACAGCTGATTATAACATTAGTATAAAAATGCTAATGGACATAGCCAAAGACAAACTGTCAAACATAGAACAAAGACAACTGTCAAACATAGAACAAAGTGGCAGTAGTTTCCGCACTTTATGTCAAGGATTATGAACTAACGGCAATTGAGACAGTGAGATAACTCTAGAAATACATCAGGGGAACAGAATGAAGTCCAGGAACAAATCCACCATGTAGTGGGTGTGGAGGGAAGGACAGGCTGTGCTTTTCCTGGGAGAGACCCTGCCCTCCCACATGCACTACCTCTCACAGGTCAGGTAGGAATCAGTGCACTGACTCAGAGAAACAGCATTCTCTTTGCCTATGAGACAAATGTTGAAGGAGGAATTTCTCTACAGTGCTCAGGCTTGAGCCACACCTTCTCTACCACATCTGCCAGCCAAGGACCAGTGGCTCTGAACTCCAGCCAACAGGATGCAACTCCATCCCTTCTAACTCACCCACCTCCTCACTTAATCCCTCCATTTCCTGCCATTGGAGAAGATGTATACAGTCATCTCCTCAAAAGGAGTTGGTTGTATTTTCATTACACTTGTGTAGCAGTTGGGATAAAATTAACTGTCCACGTTGTGGACCATTTCTCTGGGGCATGGGTTCTGAAGGCATCATGAATAGTTCTAAATTCTCTGACCTCACTCCAGTCATAGGCTACCCATGTCTTTACTTCAGGTCATAGAGTTCTCCATGCTCTGTTCACTCTGCTCTGGTTCATGTTGATAATGTTTCTCATTCAGGTGGTGAAAATGTCAGAGCTGTGTTGATCTTATCGCTTTTGTGTGCGTATTGGAAGAGGTGGTTGCTCTGGGGGAGGTTTTTTCCTAAAGCAGCCCTGTAGGGATCTTCGGAGGTTCCTTATTCTGTTTGGGGGCATGAAAGGGCACCAGGATCACAGAAGGGCACTGTAATGGGGAAGAGTGTGTAGGAGGGAAGGGAACAGGGGGTTTCTGAGAAGGCTGTCATCTGAGGACAGGTGAGGTGTTGTAAGGGGAGGATTCTGGTGGAAGAAGAGAAGGTGCTCGTGTGTATCTAATTACCTTTTGTTTGTACTGGGGTTGATTATGGAACCTCCCTCTTCTTGTTTTGTGCCCTTGTGCTGGGTGGTTGACTTTCCATAGCTTTCCATCTGTGAAGTGTCTGGGCCTTCCTGTGGTCTAAGAGTAACCTTCTGATCTCTATTTACCTATGCCTTACAAAAAAATGAGTGTCCAGAACTTAGGATTTATTGGGTCATACAGTCGTACTACCAACCCATCTAGTCCAGTCCTGGGCAGTAGCAGTTTAGACACCACTCCACATAACCTGGACAGGTCCAAGAAGAAAGATGCTCCATTCAGTGGGACATTCTATTTTTCCCTCCTTTCTAATATTACCTATTTGTGTGTGGCTGACGTTAAATCACTCCAATTTAACCTGGCCATGTCTAAATATATGTGGTGATGAGGATCATCCCACATCTGGCCTATATATTCTTCTATGTATGATGACACATTGAAGACAATTCACTGAGTGTCTACTACTGAGGAATATTTTTAACTGACATTTTCTTGCCTGTGTTTCTTTAGTTTCAACTAATTTTGTCTGCTTGTGCTTGAACTCACTGTATTCAATCTGTCTACTTAAGTGAATCAACTTATTCTAATGTTTATCTTAGTCTTGTTTATAGTCTAAGTGTCCTAGTTGTCCCTGTAGGTGTGCTACACTGGCTGAGATTTCAACAGTGTAAGAGAGATGAGGCATGTATCCATGTGCCAGAAGTTATGTGGGATCTTTGTCTGCAGGAAGGCACATTGAGGAACCTCCATAGCAGTTTGGTCAGTGACCTTACTAATATACAACCTGAGCCTGTTGATGTTACATAGAAAAGGGTTGGAGTTAAGGAGTTATTCCACATTGTCCTTAAGTTTGTGCCAATATAACAAAATTTTTATAAAGTCTTCAGATTGGAAGGGAGAAGTGATACTAAAAATTTACAGAAAACAAAAGAAAATGTATGTGCACCATTCCATCAAGTTAGAAGGCTTGTACAGTTAATGACTGAATTTAGCAATGGCAGAGAATACAAGATTACTATACCTTTATTTTAAACTGGTGAGGAGAATCTAAAAATTGAAATAAAGCAGTTCAACTTAAAATAGAATTAGATAATATATATTAAAATGCATACATCTGGCAAAAGATGTAGAAAATCTGTATGTCAAGAAATATAATACATTGAAAACGTGAAAATGAAGATCTACATAAATGGAGACATAAAATCAGTTCTTATACAAATGGCTAAATATTGTTACAAAGTCATCTCTTCCCAAATATCTTGATAGATTCCATACCATAGAAGTTGTTTTAGATGGAAACTGGCAAACATTTATATACAAGTACAAAGCACCTAGAAAAGCCAAAGGAAACTTTTACACAGAACAGCATTGGAGGAGCTCCCCTACTTGGTTTCAAGTATTATGGAATATCTACAATCAAGAATGTGAGATAACTCCAGAAAATTCAACAACGATGTCCAGGAAAAAATATATATGAATTAATTACGGCAAAGAGACAAATGAAGAATACAGGAGAGAAGGGAATGTCTCTTAAAGGCTGCTTCTGAAACAGTTGGATCTCCATTTGCAACAAGTAAAACTTGATCAATACTGTATCAATCTAAATCTGTATATATCAGTATAGATAGATATAGATACAGATACATTTCTTTATCAGAATTCTTGTGATTGAGTCGATATAAGAAATAACCATTAGTTTAAGTAGGAGAGGCTTATTTTGGATTACAGTTTTCAGAGGATCCAGTGCAAGGTTTGTTTGCTCTTAGAAAACCCAAATGAAACTTTCAAACATAGAACAGTATTGGCGGAGTCCACCTACTTCATATACTCTCACATTGACCCAGTCACAAGAATTCTGATAAAGAAATATCTATATCATATACATCATCTATGTATTTATTGATGTATACAGATTTAGACTGATAGAGATTTAGATGGAACAGCTTGTCAGAAGGGCACAAAGGGCAAAAGCTGCTCATCCCAAAGTGGCAGGAAGCAGAGAGAAAATAGGTGCCAACGGTTAACATACACACCTTTGAGCCACTCACCCAGTGACTTCCCACTTCCTACGAGGCTCCTCTTCCAAACATAAGTATTTGGGGGAAATTTTTTAATCTAAAACATAATATTTCTCTCCTGATACATGTGTGAATTTTTATGCAAACTGCAGCTAATCTACCTCTAAGAATGGAGAAAATCTTAACAGCTCCAGCATGGCAGAAAAGTCCAAGCCCAGTCCCTCCTGAGAATCCAGTAAAATGCTTAGCTGGAAACTATTGTAAAGCTAAAAAAGAAAACATAATACTTCAAAAACACAATAACCCAAGGTAAACAATCCTATTCTCAAAGAATAGGGCATAAAATGGAGTTGGAGCAGAGTAAAAATGAAGTTCAGTATGTCGGCACATTAAATCCTGTAGAACCATGTTGTCAAAAATGAGCTCCAAAGAGTCTTGACAGCCCTGGATCAAAAGCTTTGTGGTTGCAGCCTCATGGCCTCTCCAGCTGGCTCCACCCATTCCCTGTGGCTTTCCTCAACCTATAATCCATGTTCCTTGCATCCCCAGCTTCCAGGGATCTCCATTGTTCCTCTGACTTCACACTCACAGCTTTAAGCACTGCCCTCACATGAGACTCTTGCAGGTACTGTGATCCAGGCAAACGTAACTGTCTGGCCCCAACAGCCTTCTTATGACATTTTGGAGGGAGCCTCAATGACTCAATAATGATTATATCCTGCATTCCTGGAAAAAAACCCAGCATATGTAAATGAGAAAAAATTGTCCACCTGTTTGAGTAGAAAAGAGGTCCTCTTGAAATACTGTTTCAATGACTGAACTCAGGCATACTCTTTCCTAGGTGGCCCTGAATGAGCCGAAGTACCACAGATTCTCTGCTCAAATGAAAGATTTACTGTTTTATACTCTGTATTCTATGATGGTTGGGGTCTTGCTGATATGCCCGCAAGGCATATTTCTTCTGGGCTCTGAGAGATTAATTCTAATCTTTCAGCAATTATTTTCTCCTTTGCCTCAACTTTTTGGATGCTTCTTTCTGGGAAAACAGTAGTGTTTCCAAGTCATTCCACTCTGCCAGTTCCTCATGATAATCACTATGGATCTTGACAACAGCATCCAGCAGTACTCATGGCATAGGCTGAATGTTTTATGGCCTTGAAAATTCTTTGGACAGATAAATTAGTTCACTACTGTTAATCCCAATTGCCTGCTATAACTTGGGACATGGGTAAAATATAGATGAAGTCTGCCTGCACATAAAACCTATGACATCTAGTACAACTGTTCATGGAGTTCTTAGCTAAAACATCCTCAGCCTTACCTTTATTTTCTGCATTGCTGTCAGTATTGTTCCATTCTAAGTGCTCACTATTTTTGCACAATAAGCACCACTTACAATGTTCTGGGGATTCACTAGCCTGCTCCTCCAAATCTTGACAAATTCCTTCTGCAAGCAAAGACCTTTGGATCACAGATTCATGTACATTTCCACAATGCTGCCAGTCCTGACACCAATTTTCTATATTAGTCACTTTCTTGTTGCTGGTACAAAATACCCAACACAAGCTTGTTATAGAGGAGCTGCTACAGCTGCCTCCAAAATTCAGTGGATTCAATCCATGGTTAGTTGGATCAAAGGCAAAAATGACATGGCAGAATGAGAGTAGCAGTGGAAAACACTACAGTCTTGGTGGCCAAGAATCAAAGAGCGAAGGGAGGAGCTGGGGATGAACAACACAAAACCTTACAGTCATTTCCCCAGTGATTCACTCCTAGCAGGCCTACCTGCAACTACGAGACCTTAGGGTGACATTTGTGAGCTAAACCATAGCCATTTATCTTTCCACAAAGAAGCAAATGTAAAAGAGAGATTTTATATAAACAAATAATATAATTTTATAGAAAGAGATCATCTCCAAACCACAGAGCAGGTCAGCAGGCTGAAAACTCACAAAGCATTTTTTCAATTTTTTTTTTCGCTCTTTGAGACAGGCTTTTGCTATGCAGTTCATGCTGGTCTTGAACTCACTTTGGGGCCCGGACTGGCCTCAAACTTGCAGTGATCCTTCTGTCTCAGCCTCCTGAGTGCTGGGATTTCAGGTGTGCACCACCACGCCCCGGTTAAATTTTTCTTAAAATGTATTAATTTTACTCTTGATTAACATTGATAAATTACACAAATTAATAGAGGAGTTCAATGTACTGTTTTAACAGAGATACTGTGTACTAATCAAATACAGCCTTTTTTTTTTTTTTTTTTTTTTTGTGGCACTGGGGATCGAACTCACAGCCTCGCGCCTGCCAGACAGGCACTTAAGCTGCTGAGCCAAAGTCCCAGCCCTAGTTTTTCGAGGCAGGGTCACCCTATGTAGCTCAGGCTGGCCTTGTGCTCACGTTGTAGCCCAAGCCAGCCTCGAACTCACAACGCTCGGCCTACCTCAGCCTCCCGAGTGCTGAGATTAAAGGCATGCGCCACTACACCTGGCTATAATACAGCCTCTTTTAATCCACACTAACCCCACACTCATCTAAAACTCTAGTAGTTACTATTTTTTCAGATTAAATAATGCATATTATAATTTTTTTATCTTTATGAAGGATTATAATTTACTCATGAAAGTAGTTAATTAATTTAAATTTAGCATATACTTACAGACCACCTCACTCCTGTTCAAACTTTAAAGTGGGAGAATCACAATTTTAGCTGTTTGTTTTTTCTTTCTCAACTCTGAAATAGCAAATATTACATTGTTGTTGTATGTGGCAATGCATGGGGTCTCTTGGTTTTCTTCTAGAAGTTTGTCATGAGCTCCTTGCTTTGACTTGTGCAATAGTCATCTGACAGAAAACTTCTGACTCAAATGAGGGTTAACAGTGTTTTAAAAGTTTTCATTAGTACATTTTTGCAGTACATAATGTTTTATCTTCTATGTGTGGAGTTGGCACATGTACCTAACACAACTTTTTAAACTATATTTATTTTTTTATTTTTTTCTGTAATTGTCGGATTTATTTTTTTATTTTAAACAGAAAACAAGTAACAGATTAAAGTAAAACAGAATTTCACAACAGGCCAATAGGAGAGTAACAATAATCAATACATTGCATATTGTTATACTCACAGTAGTTGTTTAGAGTATAAGATATAGACATGAAACATTGTCCAGAAAATTATTAGCGCAAAAGTTTCCCCTCAATGAATCAAAAGAAACCAGCTATATGACTATCTGTTTTTTGTTATGACTGCTATATTATCTTCAAAAGAACATTTCACATTAAAAATGAAATCTGAAATAACCCTGTGAAAACTACTTTTCACTCAGAATTCTTTTTCTTTAACTATCTTAACTAATTTTTATATGCATATATAGATTTTCTTTCAGTTTGTCACACAAGTGCAATAATACAGTGGTTACATATGTGTGACTTGTGTAATTTACTGAGAAGTATATTTTCAAGGCACTAGTAGTTACTATTGTACATTCAGCTTGACCATTTTTTATGCTTCCACATATGAGAGAGAGCAGGCAGTATTTTCCTTATGTGCCAGCCTTATTTTCCTTAATAGAACAATCTATAATCCTACTAAATAAAACTTAGAAATACTTCAAAAGTAATTAACTTTCAGAAAGTACATCCTAGAAATATTAAAAAGGACATGTCCAAAAATGAGCAAACTCTTCAAAGAGAAAACTATAAAACTCTACTAGCAGATTGAAATCAAAGGCTTCTGATATAAATAGATTAATTTGTAATAATCGTTGATGAAGAACAGAATAACATGAAAATCTCAATTTCTTAAATTTCTTATAGCAGCCATAATGAAAAACCAGCGTGGGATACTATGTTATGCATCCAGAATTGACCAGAGGGTGAGGGTGGAGAGAGGGAAGGAGAGAGAGAGAGAGAAAGAGGGAGAGAGAGAGAGAGAGAGAGAGAGAGAGAGAGAGAGAGAGAGAGAACTAGAAAACACACATAAGCAACTAAATACAAACATCAAAACAAGAGGAAACCTTAGAAGAGTGAAGACTGCTTACCTGTTACTTGTTTTTAGGTAGGAGCAGGGACGTGGGTGGGGATGAGCCTGCACAGGTGGCCCATGAAAACATAAATTGGAGGAATGTTTTAAAACTCCTACCTCTACAACAATGCAGTCTGAGGTGGCATTTCACAACAGAGATGCCAATGACCCACAGGAAACATCAGGACAGCAGGCATGGAGATATTATTATGACTTATGGGCTGTGTTAGTACCACCTGCACCCACCCTAGTGGATAAGAACTGACTTTCAAAACAATTACAATTTTGAAAAATAATGAACAATGTACTAGAAATGGAATAGGAAGGACAAGAGTAAATAAACCATTAGATATTCTATAAGAAGAGTCTCTCCCCTTCAAACACATGGGTTTCAGGGAATTAGGGCCTTGGTATGAGGCCGAATTCATATTCACAGAGAATGGAAACCAAAGTCTTGGAATATAGGACCAAGATCAAGGATACCACCCCTAATGCCTTTACTATGTATTATGAGGGGGTTTTGTGGTATGAAGAAGAGAGAATCAAAATTCCAGGGCCACTGGAGTAGTGATGACTTGCTCAGGACCAAGTCAGGGGCACATTCCCGTGTCCCACCTGGTAATTTCTCCTGTTCCCATGAAATTCAGAGGCAGATTCTACTCTCAGACTTTGAAAAGGGTAGGCGCATTGTTAGGTATTCCAGAAGCAGAACGAAGATTGAAAAGTGTAGTATGTGATACCTTTGCATTTCTGTTGTATGTACGTGCCTTGGAGATTATTTTTTTGACATTTGTAAAGGCTCCTTTTAGTAGAAGTTTTAAGTAATGTCAAATTCTATTTTTTTGCAATTGGTCACAAGAAAGCATTGCCTTTTGTACATTTTAAGAGTAATGCTGCCTTGCAAAAACAAACTGGAAATTCTTCCATCCTATTTTGGGCCCTGGAACATGATAACATAGCATTGAAATACAAGTCCTCAGAAATGTAAAAGAAGTCACCAGTGAAACAGATGGGATCAAAGAAAAAATTGTTAAATACACTTAATTCTTACTTTCTTTATTCCTTTAAGTGTCTTGCTCTTTATAATTTAAGAAAAATATGCCTATAGATACTTGAGTTACTCAAAATTATTGGAAAATATCTTTCCAATGAAGAACCCCTTTTCCTCACAGGCCCATTGGCACCACTGAGCAAGTGCTCTTTGGAACGCCCTGTGTTTGCGGTTTATGTGAGTGAACAAGACCAAGCAGGACCCACCCTTGCCCGTAAGATGGTGGAGCCTGGGGCAGCAGCATGGCAGGGAAATGGAGAGACGTGCTCAAGGCCCAAAAGAACAAGTAAGAGAGCAGTGAAGGAGTGGGGCCCAGCAGAGAGCATCCCAGGGAAAATGTGGAGCCAAGGTAGTTCAGAGCTTGTGAAAACTGCAGTTTGTTCTTTGAAAGTTGAGTTTATCGCATGGTGGTGAGGACCAGATGCTCAGCTGAGGTATCTTGGGGCAGAAAATGGAAAACTGCTCTGAGCAGTTCAGTTTGGTTCACGGATGAAACAAGGAAGTATTCCCACTTGGGTCAGAAGTGATATATGTTCTGAGCTCTTGTCCCAGTGCAGAACTGAAAACAACTCAGGAATTAAGTCATTTATACCCATCATCTGTGAGGATTTCCAGGGAAGTACAATGATATTTCTTTGAAGCTGTGCCCAGAAAGTTCCAGTCTGACCCATTTCCCTGTACTGAGAGAGACAGAGGAAATCTATTGGAGTTACCGTTACTGTTAGTGTCACTGGCACAGCTCTAAACAGGGGCTAAGTGTTGGGAGGGCAAAATGAACGAAAGTAGTGGTTAGACTGGAAAATCATCTGGGAAGAAGTAACTGGTCCTTTACTCATATTGTAATGACAGTAAGAACAACAGCAGCAAGAACAGCATCCCTGAGTGCTAGGGGTAGGATCAAGTCCTATCAGAAATGGCCACCACCTGCCAATCAGTGCGATCACAATTCAAGCCAAGCAGTGGAGTGGGGGCTTTGAACGCAGTGCACAGCTTCCATCAGTCCTACTGGACAGGTTTGACCTGACTCGCTTCACAGTTGAAAAGTCTCAATCTCCCAGGGCTGAGAATTTCCCAGGACTAGTGGCTGGGCTGGGGTGAGCTTCCCTGTGTGAATTTATTTGGAGCTATACTAATTTGAGCTGTCTTAAGAATGAGAAGAATGGAAATTATGAAAAGTCAACGAAAACTTTTCCCATTTGTGTCAGGGTGAAAATAATTGTGAATATATGCAGGAGGTAGAAATGGAAAGCATACATGACACTGTCATCAACAGAGGGACTTTGAGGGTAACAAAAGAAGAGCAGTGGCCAGTGGCCATGAGAGAGAACTGTATTATTTTAGTCTTGGTGTTATGCAACACCTGACACCCACAAGTTATTTTTTTATATAAGAGAAAAAAAGACACGTATAAGAAAGACAAAAAGCAAAAGAGACAAAAAACTAGAGCAAATGCACAACAGTAACATTATAGATTTATGAAATAGGATGATAGAAACTTGACAATGGTTGCAATATTGCATATCGTTACCTTCAAAATGGTTGTTTACATTAACAGATATAGACATGTAAAATTGATCTAATCATATGAGTTATACTAATACATTCAGCAGTATGTTGGTTTTAGTTATCTTACATATACATATATACAGATTTATAACTTTCTCCTTTTCCCTTCCCTGTTTCCCCCATTTCCCTCCCCAATTACTTTTGCTCTTTGAGGAGTTTTTTACCCTTACATAGTATTTATTGTAGATTTTGGATCACATATACCCTTCAGTTTCTCACAATAGGGAGACAATATGGTATTTACACAGGTGGGTTTGATTTATCTCGCTTATGAGTATGGTCTCAAGTCGTGTGTATTTACTTATAAAAGTCTCAATGCAATCTTTCTTGATAGCTGAGTAGTACTCCATTGTATAAAAATACCAAATCTTTTTTATCCATTCCTTGATTGATGGGCACTTGGGTTGTTTCCAAGATCTGGCTACTACAAATTGTGCTGCTATAAACATGGGTGCACAGATATTACTGTGGTATGATGTTTTCAATTCTTCTGGGAAAATGCCCAGAAGTGGGATAGCTGAGTTGAATGGGATCTCTAACCCTAGCTTCCTGAAGAATCTCCACACTGATTTCCACAGTGGTTGCACCAGTCTACACTCCCACCAACAGTGGAGAAGAGTTAGTTTTTCCCCACAGCCTCTCCAGCATTTGCTGTTGGTTAACTTTTAAACTTGGCCATTCTTTCTGGAGTGAGATGGAATCTCAGTGTTGTTTTAATTTGCATTTCCCGAATGACCATTGATGTTGAACATTTTTTCATATATGTATTTGCCATTTGTATTTCTTTCTCTGAGAAGTGTGTATTCTTCTCAGCTGCCCATTTTTGGATTGGGTCCTTGAATTTTAGGGGCCTGGTTTCTTTTAATTCTTTATATGTTTTAGATAGAAGTCCTTTGTCTGATGGAAAATTGGCTAAGATATT
>RJWM01008408.1:0-74480 GCA_004363535.1 Dasyprocta punctata | reverse complement strand
AAAAAACACAGAAACCATGAGCTTTCCTAAAGACCAGCAATAACAAATTATTATCTCACAATGGAAACAAGGGTTGTATTTAGCACTGTATTAAAATCTATACAATGCATAAAATAAAATTGACCTTGAAAAATAAAGACTTCCATGAAGGTAAAATATGAAATGCTACTGAGCACTGCAAACAGCAGGTAGATGAAAGGGAATATTCATGAAATGAGGGAAACATCTGATGCCCTTAAAATATTTAAGTGAATGCCACATCTGTGTGGCTGAATGAGGATTTAAGTAGACAAAGACTGTCTAGAGGCCACAGTCAGTCTTGCCATCCACTAAGACCCTTCCTCTCAATTTCTTTGAATTAACAGCCTCAGTAGTCTCTAGATCATTAAATCTCAACCTCCTCTTTAATGCCACACTCTCCCTCACCTCACACACAAATCTGTTTCCATTGAGTATTTTCACTGTGTCAGGGGCTGCTTGAATTAACGTTGCCTGACGTTTTGGTGGGAACTTGCCAATCAGTGCATTGCTTCTCCTTCCTGTGGTCCCTGGCCTAATCCAGGCTGTACAGTGGTCATCATCTTCATCTTCCTGCCCATCTGGCCACAGACCCCACCGTGACTTCTCACTCAGTTACTGTGGTCATCTCTTACTGAAATTCTAGATTTATTACTGCCCTGACTGCCAAATCATTCTCTAGTCTAAAAATTTCAGAGTCTAGAATTGTCATAATGCATCTAAACTGTTACTGCTAGTTCTTGATTCTTTAAATTTTAACTCTCACAATAAAGCACGGGATACTCATACTTTTATGATTAAGGCCTAAGCAAAGCTAAGTACTGCAAATGTTAGGAGGAATACTTCTTCACTATATCTTTTATTTTCGTTTCAGAATAGTCAGTTGGGCTAATCACCTCAGAGACGGAGTAGTCAGCATACTAGAAAATCTTAGAATGTCGAGCTAGGTTTCTCCTACCTTCCTCTTGGATATGAGTTGAGCTGAAGAAAGGACAAATTTATATCTACAATTTTTTATTGATTATTACCTCTGAAAAGGTAAATTTACTTAATTCAGTAATCCAGTTTACATATCTGAGTTACATTCTTGAGTTGTGTCTTCACTGATGATAGGATATTTCACTATGTAAGTGGAGTCAAGAACAAGGTTTGAGTATTGTTTTTACTTAGCATAATTCATTTATCTATCATAAACAGAATAATACTCTTCCAACCTGGAAGGTACATATATCCTTGCTCCTTGATCCTATAGATATAGAAAATAGGACAAAAGCAGCTTTGCTGGTGTGATGAAGAACCTTCAGATGTGGAGAACTATCTGGGGACATTCATTGCTATAACTACAAGGCACTCTCTAAGATTGAGGTAAAAATGTCAAAGGGGGAAATAGGAGACATGATACTGGAAGTAAAAAGTTGGAGTGATGTCGAGCAGCAGTCATGAGCCAATGACTTTTGGCAGCTTCTTGAAAGTGAAAAAGCAAAGAATATGGAAGTCTCCAGAAAGAAGTCAACCTAGCTAGCATCTTGACTTTCTACTACTAACCTCCAGAACTAAAAGAGAATAAAGTTATCCTGTTTTAACCCACAATATTTATGCTAATTCATTGAAGAAGCAACAAAAAAATGCAAACCAACCTATATTTTTCACGTATCATAGATTATTCCTTTTCACTGAGAAGCAATATTCCATGGGATAAGAGTATTACACAGTTTTTTTAATCATTCATCTATTGAAGGACATTTGAGTCATATCTAGATTTGAACTGTTACAAATAAACCTGGTTTGAACGTTTGTATGCAGGTTATGGAAAGTACATATATTTCTATTTCTCTTGGAAAAACGTTCCAGCGTGTGATTGCTAGGTCATATGGTAAGCACATGTTTAACTTTGTGAGACATTGCTGTAATTTTATCCTGATATCTTTTAAATTTTTTTTATTTTAAAGGAAACAAACAATAAAAACAGTGTTACAAAATTTCAAAATAAGATCGTAGGAGAGTAACAATGTTTATTACATTGCGTATTGTTATTTTCAAAGTAGTTGCTCATATTACCAGATATAGGCATGAAAAATTGATCAGATGATATAGGCACAAACCTTTCTTTTCTTTCTTTTCTTTAGATAACTAAAGTAAAAGTAAAATCAAACTTTTCTTTTCTTTAGATAGACAATGCAAGACTAGAATTAAAATATCTCTGCCCATCTGAGCTCTACTACAAATATTGGGCCCTGAAAGATACGTAAGCTGGAAGCAGGATTTGATTTCTACACAGCCCCTAAAGGAATGTACAGTCCCTACCCTATTTCAGACATAGTATGGAAGATGATGGACAAAAGTAAATCTCTTACCTAGCCAAGGAAAATTATTCCTCCCAAAGAGCACAACTGGGATTTAGTCAAGGAATTACTCTTTTGTCGGGTAGAGAGAAGATCTCTTAATTCCAGTGAGATTTGATCATAGTTTTAAACAAGTGTCTGGTACATCTCTACCAATTTTAATTTTTTAAAAATCAATATGTTTATTATCATTATATTCAAGCTTTTCCACCACTACAGAGAAGGCAGTGGTGCGAGGGAGTGTATGACTTGTCTTTCAATTAATAAAGCACTGGATGATGAAGTGTCACATCCAGACCTGTTTGGGAGAAATGCTTATCATCAGGAATCCTGGCTTTGAACTGAATTTCTCACAAGTCAGGACTTTGGTTTGGTTTTCTTGGGGTAAAGGTAGATATATTTTTCATATGATGCTTTAATAGAACACTTTCACTTAAGTGTTTAATTTAATACTTACACTTCATATGTTACTACAATAGGTGCTTAGTAACTGTAAAAGAAAGATTTCATCAGGAACTGGTCGCTAATGAACAAATCAATTTTCTCTTTCCTTGAGTCTTCCTGTCTAAATTTCCCAAACTCTTACAGTTACATGGGACAATGTGACTTTTTAGCTAAAGCAGTGTATGCATAAATCAATTCCAGGAGCCTCCACAGGAAGGTCCCTTGCAGGATCTTCTATACTCTTTCTAATTCTGCAGGAGAAAATTTCAAAGACGTAAGGACTGGCAGAGATTCAAGATGGAGGAACCCTTCATGTCCATGTGGGGGTCACTTGACCTGAAGCAGCTTCACTGATCCACCACAGAAAGGAAAAGTAAGCTGTCATTGTGTAAAACCTCTAATAACCTGGGGATTTAACTGTTAACCATAGTGAGCACTGCCCTTGCGTTATTATACATTGTCATATTCCATAAGTATTTCTTGTATTTCATAAAATACTTACGTTTCCTAGAGGTTTTATAGCTATTCTTCCTTAGGTTGAAGAAGTTTCTTTTTACTATTGGTTTTCTTATGTTTCTTTTTACTATTGGAATTCTTAAGAATACATGTTGAATTTCATCAAACTTTTTCCTAAAGCAATTAATATAATTTCAGTTTTCCTTTTATCCAACAATATAGGGAGCTGATTTCACCAATCTTTTATTGTTGAATCACCCTCCTGTTTCTTCCATAAACAATTCTTGTTTCATATGCAATATTAGATTTGTTTGTTACTCGTGATTTATATGCCTATATTCTGATTAATCATGTCATGTAGTATAATTTTATTCTTTCACTGACTTTGCATGATACTGGTATACATGCTGTATTAACTCATAAAATAATTTATTTCCCATGATTCTTTCAATGAAATGACTCTCCATGTATGTCTTGGTTTCTCCCTTACTTTGATGGCTTACTTGGATATACTTTCTCCAGATTGCCCAGCCCACTATGCCCCACGTATATTTTGTTTCATGTATTCAGTGCTCTCTTGGGTCTGAGGAAGACATAGCCCTAGGCCTACCATCAACAGTACAAAACTCACACTCCTACAAGTGGGGAACTGTTGTTTCAATCAAAAAGACTCCTTAATGTTTGCCTTTATTTTTTTTCAAATCTTCAAGTCTGTGCTTTTTCACACATTGTTCCTTCCACCTAGAAAGCTCTTCTTTCTGACCTCTGCATTTCTAAGTTCCACCATACTTCAGGTCTCACTTAAAGGCTATCTCTTCTATAAAATGTTTCTTTATAAATTCTACAACATCTGGGTTTTTCTTGAAAGAGTTCTCACTTATTTAGTTAAGTATTGTTATGAAACATAACTCTAAACCTTACTTGCTTAAGATGAAGTCCACATTTTTCATCACAGTGTTGCCATGGGTCAGGAATTGAGGAATAGCTTAGCTGGTTTTGTCTCAGTGTCTGTCTTGGAGTGACAGTCAAGAAACAGCCTTGGCTTGCTTTGGATTTTCGGTTTCCAAGTGGGCTTCCTTGTTGTGGAGAGCAGGTTGGTGCTGGCTGGTTCCTTTCTACAGGATCCTTCCATAAGGATGACTGAGTAGTTTCATATACCTGGCTTTTGTAGTGTGAGTGATCCAAGAAAGATCAAGGCAGAATCTACAATATTCTCTATGACTAATCATCTTACAACTCATGATGTCACAAACTTTCCGTCTTGTTGGTAATTCGGGCGACCAAGATTCAGTATGGGAGGACTCTGTACGGAGTTTTGAAAACAAGGTGATGATAGTTGAGGGTCATTGCTGAAGGTGACCACTACACTTATTGCATGATTATTTTTGTTTACATAATATCAAGCATAATAAAAATTCATTTTGAAGTTCTGCTTTTCATCTTGTTATCTTTTACATCATCAGCATGTGGTACCTATATGACGTGTGCTTGATGATAGAACAAATAAACAGTAGATAAGAACTTCAGGTGGGTATCACGGAGATAATCAGCACTCTTATTTAATGTATCATCCAGACAGACGTGGCTTAGTCATAGTCTTGGGAACAGGAGCACAAGTGCCTGTCTGGAAACTACTGTAGTTGCAAAAACAAAGTGACTTACTTTGGGTATTTGATTTCACCTTAATATACTCCATATGTATCATTCAAAAAATATGTGTATTTGAGAAAGGGGGTTCAGGTCTTGAAATGCAGCATGTCTGGAAATGTTTCTATCATATACTGGTATCTAACATTACAAAGTAAAATACTTTTCTTTATGTGAAAGATTGAAGTCAACTTGGTTTACTGTGCCACATTTATTTTACTTCACACTCATTTTAGACCATTTTTATGCATGATCCTGGAATTAAAACACACACACATACACACAAAACTCACTTAAAGCATTAAGTCATTCTCCTTGTAAGGACGCTCACAACTTATTCCAAGATGTATAAGATGAAAATGATGCAGAATTCATAGAGTTAAGCCATAGAAGGAAAGCACTGAGGTTTTAATATATTCAATTATCCAGAAAAGCAAATCAATTTTGTTTTTGTTAATAGCACTGAAATATGCATGCCATTCTTTTAATTAAAACAGTTGGGAACACATGTGTTCACTTCATGCCTATATATTTCCTCTGAGAACAAGTCAAGCTCTATGATAAACCATAATGAAAATAATTTATATGTAGAACAATACACTCAATTCTCTAATCTAGAATTTTTCAAAGGAGCACTGTACAGTGTTTTCAGATCACATGCCTCGAGATCTCTCTGAATAAGAAGGTGATGTTGGTTAAATTAATTACCATGACTCACTTCAAACCTGTAAGTGGGATTTCCTAAGGGTAAACCAGGGGATTTTTCATACATAACTTCAGCAATTTTTAAACAAAGTAATGTTGTGAACCAGTTCTGTAATAGCAGAAACAATTGTAAAATAAATGGCCAAGGCTAAATTTCTGAGATTTACAAACGGAACGCCCCAAAACTCAGAGAGATCTCTGTAACTCTTTGTGACCTTCTAAGCACCCAGAGATTGAGAACAACTTTAAATATATTTCCCTATAGACACTGAGGCACAGTGCCTCTCCTTGTCCAGAAGTCATGGCCTGTGAAAAGAGTAAAACACCACAGAAAAAACCTTGAGTCCAGAATTTCCTGTCTAGGCTGGAACAAAAAAAAGGAGGGACTTCTGCAATTTTTGTTTGCTTTTTGTAGCTCTATAAAACCTACTGTTAGGCCCATGTGATTTGCAGCTGGGTCTATTGATTAGTATCTCTCATTTGCATTGTCTTTGTACCGCTAGCAAGGAGAGAAAGTAGAGAAACAACAGAGCACAGAAGAAGAAAAGGAAAAGAGAAGACAAAACAACTGGAAGAATGCAGTAGAGGCTGATGGCTTTCCTTCAGGTCTTTTCTATACCACGCAAGGTCTACTCTATTCTGAGATGTGGTAGAGGTGAGCTGAAGAGAGTGTAGTCATCCACTCTTTCAGCCATGACAGTTCCCCTATAACTGGTGGATTCATAAAGTAAATGAGCCTGCTGTCTCTTGACAGATGGAATGAATGCTCCTGGTTTTTCAAAACACCATTTTGTTCCATTTCCTTGAAACATTTTATGTTATAAAGGCATTAGAAACACCATTAACAAATGTTTACTTGTTTTCAATTAATTTGTATTGAGTTTTCTATCATCTTGTTCTTGGTTTTATTTGATTTCTATCTTAGGTGAAGGCTAACTCATAGAAACAAATAGACTCTCAAATCTCAATGACTTAACATTTTTTATTTTCTCATATCACAGTCCATGCAGAGATGCCAGTTAACATGGCTCGAGTTCTAGTTTCTATGATTTTTTAAAGCAGAATAAAAGAAACAAAAGAAAAGACAACCAGTGAATTCAAATGTTCACCCAAAAGAGACATGTGTTTCACTGGCCAGAAGAAGTTTGCATTCACACTTAACTTCAAGAGTGCAGGGCAATATAATCCAAAGATACTCTAGAAAATAGAAAGTAAGATACTGGGTATTGAACTCATAATCTTGTGCTTTCCAGGCAGGCACTTGTGCCGCTAAGCTAAACCCCTATCCCCTAAAAAATAATTGATTATCATCACTAATGATTGTCAGAAGCTGCAGTCAAATCTAACATTCAACTTTCCAGAGAAAATATCTCCTAATACTATTGTCATTTTGTTACATATTCCTTGCATTTTTCTTATGATGAATATACGTAAGTAGTGAATTATCTGTTGTGTACAGACACATAGTTATTTAGCTTTGCTTTTAAATTGTGTCCTGTAGATAAACCAGAACTTAGTCACATAATGACAGTTGGGTAGAGGGCTGCATCCTAGTCAGAGGAAAACCTGCATTCAAACACACTTCTTCTGAGGAGACAATAGAGTCAGCACAATGATGAATTATGATTGGGTAACAGCATCACTTCCTTCCACTGTAGAAGTTCTATTACCATGCACACAAATGAGAAACAAGACGCAATTTGTACTAAGAATTATAAGCAATGACTCTTTGGTAATTGGGCAATAGTACAGACAATAAATGGAAAGAAATAGCACTGACTAGGGGCTGATAATGATAGGTATTTTATGTCTTTCTTATTCCTGAGATGATTATGACAATGGAAAAGAAAATTCAGAACAATAAATCAACTAAAGCATTTTGAGAACCAGTATGTACAATGGTATATAGCCGTAATCCAGCTATTCTAGAGACTGAGGCAGGAGGATTGCTTGAGCCCAGGAGTTCAACTGCAGCCTGGGCATCACAGGGAGACCCCATTTCAATCAATCAATCAATCAATCATAAAAAATGTCTTGAGAATGATAAGGTTATTCAAATCACCTCAAATTGAAGCAAAGAATACAATTAAATTGACTTCAATTATAATTACAGAGTCATTAATAATGCAGAAATTAGTATGTGTGTGGGATCGAGTTACCCCAGAAACGCTGTGGTCTGTTAGAAAAAAATCTCAGTTAGCCACATGAAGATCCACACATTTGTTCTTTTTTTTGTCATCAAGTCATTCTATGATTTTAGATAGTGCAGGTTTCAATTTATTTATTTAGTTTTGTGTTTCAATTTATTCATAAGTAAGATTTATATTTTTATAGTTTTATTACTTAAAGCATAAGGTTATGACATAAGAGGTACATAAAGGTCCTTTGAAAAATAAAATCAAAATTATCATAAATAATCAAGGTATTCTTGATTCCCATGATAAACAATTCATAGGACGTGCCATCAATATTCAAAGCAATAAAAATCTGACATTTAGTCTGAGCTTTCGGTACTGATGAAATATTCTATTAGTTTTTTTATAATAAATCCCATCAAGACAAGAATCACTTTGTGAATAAATAATGTAATATTTGAAGATCAAGTCTTTCAAAAATTAAGTTGATATAAACTGAATCACATTTTAAGCATTTTAAAACATACATATGTATATATGACTTATTGGAAAGATCTTATCATTACTGGTTGCTTAGGCCTTCATTTAAGAATGTATCGAAATAATTAAGATATCGATTTTAATTTTGGAGCATGCAGTTTGTAATTTTCTATTAATTATAAATGTTGACCTCTTGACCAATCAGAACATTTCCAGCAAGTTTAATAATTCTTCCAGAATCCCAATTATTTTGTCAATAATCGAAATAAGTATCAGTCAAGAACTTTTATGTGCTATTTAACAAGGGCTATATGAATTTGAAAGTTAAAACATGTCTACATTTCTTCTTTGAATTTGATTTTCATGTTGCTCAGGGGCATGACTACAGCTATGAAAATCTTGGGAACTGAAAGTTTAAAAATCCTGAAGTCATCTTTAAAAACCCTGGAGAGGTAGAATCATCAGATTTCTCTGAAGAATCTAGTGCACTGATAAGGATTAGGCTTTGCCTTTCTAAATTAACAGAATAGTTCAATGAACATGTGTTAATGATAGTAGCTAATGTATACCAAGAACTTTCCTTATTCTTAGACTATCAAAGGTCAGAAAAATATAAGGTAGATTCTTGTTGTGGCACACACAGAAAAATAGGTATGTAGCCTCCATCCCTCATTCCTGATATGGAACTCCTAAAACCTTTGTAATTTCTTAAAAGATTGAAATGATAGGAGAATTTTACATTGTGGTCCTAAATCCCTCTGAATTTTCTAGGTAGTAGATGACTTGCTGTAATGAGAGGATTCTTTGTAGGCTACTGCATAACTTCAGGATTGGGGCTGGTCACCAGAAAGACCAAGTCATGATTAAAATTTTAGAACTTTAACTGCATCCACACCCCCTAGATAGGGAAAAGGGACTGGAGGATGATTTGAATTAATAATGGATCATGCCTACATGATGATGCCATTTTATAAAAATCTGTGAAATAGAATTGGTGAAGGAGATCATATGCCAAGAAAGTGGCCCATCCCAACTCTATCAGACACACCTCCTTTGTTCTCCAGACTCCTCAGAACCTTGACCTATGCACCACTTTATCTGGCTGACCATTTATATCCTTTATGCTATCCTTAATAATAAACCAGCAAATTTAAGGAAAGTTTTTGAGTACTGAGAACCACTGTGGAAAATTGTTGAACATGAGGAAGTGGCTGTGGGGAAACTAATTTGTAGCTAAATTTAGCTTGCAATTGACCTTGAGGTGGGGATGCTCTGAGTTCTTAGTCTTTGGGGGTCTGCAAGGACTTTGGGTAGTATTGGAATTGAATAACTGAACACCCCGCTGGTTTGCTGGTGAAGAAAGACCTTCCACATGTGGTGTCAGAAGTTAATTTATAACTTTTGTCATTAGTGAATTTTGTGTCTTCCCCTAAAATTTTCTTACTGGAAGATCCTGACAATATTGTCTCATTTTAAACAAGTATTATGTAATTTTTTCCATTTAGGTCTCAGTTATACACAGAATACATTCTGTGTGTAATGTAACATACAAGTCAATATTTATACTTGCCTAATAATTTATCTAGTTGTTTCAATAGTATTTGTTTAAAAAAACTTGTCCCATTAAAGTGCCATGAGCCTATGTCAAGTACCAATTGACTTCATATTTTTTAATTCACTTCCTAACTCCGTTCTTGCTCATTGATCTATTTATCTATCTTCATGCCAATATCAACTGCTATTGCAACTTTATGGTAAGCTTTCAAATCAAGGGTTATACCTCCTCCATCTTTTCTCCTCTTTTCCAAGATTGCTTTTGGTTTTCTCTTTCCTTATTACATTTTTCATCATCTTTCCTACTCCAATATAAACGGCTACTGGAGTTGTATTTGGAATTCCATTGAATCTATGGGTCAGATTGTTAAGAACCGCTATCTTGACTCTCACCAAAATTGAGTCTTCTAATTCATGAATATGCTGGTTAGGCCAGATATTTACTATCTTTCAGGCTATTGTAAAAATTCATGCCACTGTTAAGCACTCAATTCTGTAGCAAGCACTGTCTCTTTCTCCTTCATTTTAAGAATTCTCTGTCTATCTAGGCCCAACTCAACACCTCATTAAGAACTCACTGGAAATCCCCAAGCAGAACCTGGGTCATCCTCTGACTTTACCTCCCCCTTCTTTGATACTATGCTCCAAGGTTTCCTTTCCCTTCAGCAATGCCATGCTCCAATCTCAGCCTTCTTAGTTCACTAACACCATTCTGCTCTGCCTGGCGCATCTTTCATGTGCACCAGTGTGAAACACATTCCCAGGAAGAAAACTAGGGCACAAAAACATGGCACTCATTTTGTGCTTTTTCCCTTATCTAAAAATAATCCTATGTTGCCTGTATTCCTTCAGTTGTGCGGTCGTTTATGGCGAGTTCTGAAATCAGTTACATGGCAAGGAGCAGTGTTGTTGAAGTTCATGATTTTAAAATGTCAGACATTTAACATTTAATTTCTGAATTTCAAAAAATACTGTGCTATTTTGCGTGTGTGTGCACGTGTGTGTGCATGTTCATGCGTGTGTGTGTGTGTGTGTGTGTTAAGAGATAAATTGCTCATACTTTAGAGGTTCAGAAGACTCCTGGAGCAACTGATTTTAAGTATAGGTTCGGAAGTTGAAGTGGGGTCAGGTAGATGAAGAGAGGGACATAAAGTGTTCTGTTTTTAAATTATGAAGGACAAAGACTATGATCAGATACAATTGCCAAAGAATCAGCAGATAAGGCTCAAGCAGGTGTGAAAACACCATTCAGTTCCTTGGATATCTTTCTCTTGGGGCCCATCATATTACTACTTGCTTCAAAATTAAGGCCACGATTTGGACCGCAACGGCTCCTGATAACTGAAACTTTTATATAAGATTTCTATGATGTATACTTTCTGTCTCTAAAATATTATATGATCAACTGTCCAGAAAATTAAGAATTTTCAGATAAGAGACTAAAGAATTCAGTTTTTGGCTAGAAGTGACTGTGGCCCATGTTGGTAATTTTTCAAAAAATTTCTGTATTTTTAAAAATTAATTTCGAGGATCACAGTATTCACATGTTATTATTATACTTTGACTCAAAAACAAAAATTTAAATATACTCTTAAATTATATTGCAATAATAACTTATTTCAGAAAAGAAGATACAATATCATATTACCTAAAATGACAAAAGAAATAGTTCATAGTGTCTTAGAAGTATTCAGTGACAAATACCAAAGGAGGAAAGAAAATTACCCCTCCAATTTGGTTTTCATTACACATTATTGTAACTCCTTAAGAATATGAAAGATTTTTACATAGTATATGAGGAGCTTACTCTTATGTTTTGAAACATAAAACATCAAAATTTTCCTAATATGCACATGTATCTATTGATAACTTAAAATATAATAGGAATTCCCATTTTCAGTTAAATTTTATTTCTTTTCATCTTCAAAGAGTAGCAATGGCAGTATCAGGGAAAAGGAAATGTTATTAGGCAAGAATGTAATCTCAATGTGTCTTGTTCTCCAATAATTTTTAGTGTCTTTCCCCACTTCTATGCATGAGACCTTGTAGTAAAGCTACATTTCTTTATATTTGCAATCCTATAGTCTCTCTTAGATTTGTACTTAAACCACTTTAAAAAAAATCCTGTTCACTCTGAAGTCATATATATTTATAACACCCTAGAGAATAAGTTCTACTCAAGGCATTAAACTTACAGACTTGGGTCATACTTTATCCTGTGATTTGTGAGGCCTGGAAAGTACAAACATATGCAGTCACTTTGATTTGTTTCTGAACATCTATTCATTGGTGAAAATATCAGAATATCTATTCTCAAGTCAAAAGAAGAAAAATGGAGTAGTTTCTCTCTACAAGTGAGCATTTCTAGGAGGAGTTCATGCAAAAGTTTAAGGAAACTCAGGCCAGAGTCGTTGGACATGACGGCATGCTATCTAAATTATTTTAATGTAATTTTTTAAAATAAAGTTTATATTGGGTGTTGTCAGTTCTAGATGTCCCCCAAAACTTCATATAGTCATAGGTGGGATTTTGGAGGGGGTGGCTGGATCTAGATTCTGTGACTCTGGGACTGATTCACAGTGCAATGCTAGGATCAAGGGTGTTAGAATTAAAGTTGTGAGTACTACCTGCCCTATATAGTTTAGATAAGACATAAGGAATAGAAAGAGTAGTGGTCGTCCCTTGCTTGCTTCGCTACCATCTGCCTGCTGTGAACTGTTTCTCATCTGTGATACCTGTCAACCATGCCACCCTGCCTTGGAGTCAGCTGACTATGAACTGAAACATCTGCAGACTGTGAGCTAAATAAATCTTTCCTCCTTTAACTTTGGGTGTTGTGCATTTTGTCTCAGCAAAGAGAGAAGTAACTAAGATGATTGGTCAGTGTTTCCACCACTAAGTCACAATATCCAACCATCTACAACTTCGAGGAGTGGTTTAATTTGGTTCAAGATTTCAGAGGATTCAGTCCAAGCTCTGATGGCTGCAAGGCACAGACATCATGTCAGAAGGTGTGGCAGAGCAAAGCTGCTTAGTTCGTGGTGGCAGGGAAGCAGCGTAGGGGAAGAGTGCTGGAGAGGAAAAGGAACAGACAAATAGCACAGCACACAGCCATGCCTCCATGACCCACCCAAACACACCCAGAATTGTGATTTACTAATCCCCGGGTTGGGTGATCACTCACCTTAAACATCACAAAGCCCCTGCTTCCTTCTCAGTAAACATATGATTTCGAAATAGGTTTAGATTTACAGAAAACCTGCAAATGTAGTACAGAAAATGTCCATGGAACTCATACCAGTGGCTCCTATTATTAACACACTGCATTAATCAGATGCATTTGCCACAATTAAAGAGTCAATCTTTCCATATTATCGCTAAAGTTCACGCTTTATTTAGACGACCTCGGATTTCTGAATGTCCTCTCTCCAACTCTGATACCACACTACATTTAGGCGCCCTGGCTCCTTAAACTCCTCTCGGCAGTGACAATTTCTCCGACTTGGTTTATATTCGATGACCTTGACGCTTTTGAGGTGTACTTGTCAGGTATTTTATAGATTGTCCCTCAATTGGGCTAGTCTGATGTTGTTCTCATGATTAGGCTATGATGATGGGTTTTGAAGAAGAAAAGTGTAGAGTTAAAGGGCCATTCCCATCACATCCTATCACGGGTATATACTACCAATAGGAGTTATCACAGTTGATGTTGAACTTTGGCACCTCGCTGAGGGAATATCTGTCAGCTTTCTTCGCTTTAAAGTGACTTTTTCCTGTACCTTTTCCTCTCTATAGTCTCTAGAGGTCCACACTTAAGGAGTGGGGTATTATTTTCTACCTTTCTAAAGGCAGATTATCTACATATATAGTTTGAAAATTTTCTACATGAGAGATTTGTCCTTTCTGCCATTCATTTATCCAGTCGCTTATTTCTATTAATATGAACTCATGGATATTTATTTATACATGGGTTATAATTCACTGGTACTTTACTTTACTGGTCAACAGTTTCCAGCTATAGTCATTGGGAGCTCTTTCAGGGGTCTCTTGCATATCCTTGACATATTCTTATTACTATATTGTTTTGGATTCATTTTTTCATGTTTTTGTTGACATTTAATAAATACAAGAAATGTTAAAACAAAATTTCTAGTGTATAAATATTTTGAAAACATACATACAGAGGCAAAAGTCTCCTTTCAGAGGTAAGATTTTCTTTATGGAACCAGAACTAGATTGTCACTACCATGGTGCTTCATTACCAAAGATGTGCATGAAATTTCTAGAAAGTAAAGTTTCCTAAAAATAATAATAATAATTTAATTTGTAAACATCAATAGAGTATAAACAGTTTATTGGCTAATTAAGGGAAAACACCCAAAACACACCTTCTTTTAAGCTTCAATATTTTAAACTTTTCTTTTAGAGGTAATGCTACTAATACTAGGATCTGAGATTTATATTCCTTCCCTTGGTTTGTATCTTGCTTTGTGATTCTTTTCCATTTTGGTTTGTTTTTCCCTAATCTTTTTCAACCACTGCCTTCTTCTCACTAGCCATGATCTTCTGACCCTCTAGGTCTTTTGTATATCCTTGGACAACAATTTCTGGGTATCAAGAATAAGTGATCCTTGGATAAGTGACCCTTCCACCTGCATTTGAACTCCTTTATCTATAAATATGATGATTTTGAACTAGACGATGTCTCAAGTTTCACGTAGTTCTTACACCTCATGATTCTAGTAATCTGTATCAGCGATAAGCAAGTGGAAACTACACAATAGAACTGTCTCCAGGCTACAAATGGAGAAACGTGTGTAGAGTTTCTATAGTTGCATGCAGACTAAGTGACAAGAGTCTAGAAAGGTTCTGGTCTCTAATAACCAGTGCCTCTCTACCTCTTCACTCCATTTCCTTGTGAATTTTGGGTGTTAATAAGGTGATCATTGAACTGATTTCTCCAGCAATGAAACATTTATGTGTAAATTGATTGGGGGAGCTTTAAAAGGATGTGATTTTGAGTTGCATTTTAAAGATACATTAGAATGTCGGCTGTGTATGAATAACACTCGGCTGGGAGCAGCCACAAAATTGCCTGGTATGTTCCAGCAAGAACAGGTGTTTACAAAAAGAGCAACTGCTCTTTTTAGTCTAGAGCAGCTTCTTTCCCTCCCTGGTTCACTCCCTTACTTTCTTTATTTATCTCCTTCTCTCCCTCTTTTCTTCTCTCTTTCCTTTCCGTCCTTCTTTGATGCCAGTTCTGACTTTAATTATCACAATTCCTTGTGGCTCTTAACACATTCTATCAGATCAGCACCAAGAGCTTAAAATGAAAACTCCTTAGAAGGGAACGGTAAGTAGCTTAACCTGTGAAAAGTGCTTCCACTCTTGGAGCAGATTGAAATGCATAATTTTTTACCTGAATGGAAAAGAAGAGCAACAAGGATTATTTAAAACAGTGACTAATTCTATTTCCCACTCCAATTAGTCTGGGTTTAAGGATGTGGATGGAAATGCAGTGATTCCCAAAGAATTAGCTCTGTTTCAAGTGCTCTGAGCAAGAGGAAAGGAATATGAAACATATTCTGTGTGTGAAATTAGCAGTCTGCCCTTGGAAAGGTGATATTAGTACACTTCAAATGATCACTGTATAAGATAACATTATAAAACCAATGGCCAAACTGTGTGACACTGCCTTTCTGCCCAACATCATACTTAATTAATCCTTGGTATATTTTTGCACGTGTTTTGATCTAGAATAACAAGGTTATAATGAGTTAAATACAATGTCAATTAGCTTCTTTCCTGAAGAAACACTGTCTGGCTTATGAATCGTCATTTATATTTTCCCCTTTAGTATGGCCATTGTAAATATAAATTGTGTACACTATGTGATGCTTCTCCACATGGTTTCTGAACAGGAGCATTAAATAAGAATATTTATAATGAAAATGATGACTAACTGGAAGGATACAGCATGTGATGCAGTGTAGCCATTTGGTAGCAGTTCAATAGTACCCACTGGCTGCAAGTCTTCCAAGTGTAGTGAAAGAGCTCGTGGTTCCTTTAGACCGCAGAAGTAGGCAGGTAGTTGAGATCAACTCATCCACCTTGCTATACCAGCTACTAAGGTGAGTATTGTGGCTGTTTCATACCCTTTCATTTTGTTCCAGGTTGGTCCCTTTTTCCCTTCAATAAGAATAAGCAACCTCCCTTTTACCATTTTTCCAAGTCCTAATGGTTCCCGTTTGTCTCACCCAGCAGCTGATTGTCCACAGATGAGATAAACTAGAACTTCCTGTTACAAGTGCCCCATCTTTCCATTCCTGTCTAGAAAGATTTCTGCAATCCTACTCACTATGTCTTTCCGTGAACATTTTTTCTGTGGAAATACGTATGAGCCTTTGGTAAAAATTAATATCTGTGCCTATGTCTCTGTGCACTTGTGATAAAGTACTTCTTAAATTACATGTTTCTCATCCTTACAGCAAAGATCAGCTGGATTTTCCTTCCTCTTCCCAGGCACAGCCAACCCCAGAGCCTGGAGGATCTTGGACTAAGGATTCTCTTTCATGTCTTCAGTCTGGAATCAGTTCCCCTACTAGACAGGTAGACCCTCAAGTGAGGAAGAGCAGCTTGTTTCGGAGATGACTGTTTCTCCGAAATGTTTCATATTTCTTGTAACACATTTGATTAAGAATATAATTAGTCTTAGTTATGTGAAACTTAGAAAACAGAAACACATAGCAAGAACATGACTACCTATTCCCCACTTCAGAGAAAAGATTGCTCTTCAGCTGCACACATTTCCTTCGAGTCATTTTCCTTTATCAAGTGTATAGAAATCATGTTGCATTTCACATTACCAAAATACACACATCATGTATGTATAATTTTATACAGTAACTTCTTGGTACAACATTATATTGTAGCAGTTCTTTGCAGCATTTAAAAAGCTTTAAATATATCATATTTATTTCCATAACCTATTCTTAGACACAGCATTTTTCAGTCTCAATCTTGGAGTTCCCCTCCTTCAGGACTGTGAGAAATAAATTTTGGTTGTTTATAACCTACCCAACACCCAGTTTATGGTATCCTGTAATAGCAGCCCAAGTGGACTAAGGCACATAACTTATGTCATCTTTGCTTCTTCCTTCCTAGTGACAATCAAAGTCCTTTGAAATCACTTGAAATTTCATCATACATAAAATATATATGCATTTTATTGTTTTGGAAAGAAAGAAGTTTTAATAGTCATTTTAGTCTCTTCAATTCCTCCTATTTTGTTAAATATGTTTGTTTTATAGTTTTCTTCCTATTGTCTTAATTCAACTTGAGGCTATTAATTGATTTCTCTTATTTTATTTTCTATTCATAATTTATGATTTGTAGAAAACTATTTATTTTCATTTCCAATAATCTGATTTCTGTATTTTGTGTTAACTTGTATTTTGTAGTTAAGTTTTATTATGCAAAGTTATAGGCCTTTAACAAATTTATGTAATAATACAGTAAGTATACTCTACAATGAGTATACACATATATTTAAATTTCCATTTCATTAATCCATTAATTATTACATTTAAAGGTGTTATTCACATATTGTTTATGAATTACTGCAGTATGTTTGATATGTTATTAAAGTTTTCGAGTTAGCAATCTTGAGTTGAAAAGAGCTAAACGTAATCTTTTGTGTGTGTTTTGTAAATTCTTTTGTTGCAGAAATGTAAAGCTGTTTATTATGATGAAATAGTCAAATATTTATGTAAAATCATGTGTTTTACTCTGTCTTGCTTCAATCATGTGTATAACTTGGCATATACTGAACATATAATGATATATAATAATTTATATATAATATTTAATATTTTAATGTTAAAATTTGAGAGTGCTACATTTCATTTTTTCTTGACAAGATGTGTGTTTTCCAGTCTGCCAAATATTACTGTAGTCCTTATGTGAACTGCAGTTTCGTGTGTTTTTTTTTAAGTTGGCTCAATTGCACCTGTTCTATTGGCCTTTGTAGCTGTAAAAGGGATGTCTTTCATAAGCACTTCTAATTGCCAGCACTGTAAGAAATGCAAATGTCTCACATGGCATCTATTTTGCAATTAATTGGTGATGAAAAGAGGCAACAGATTTCTTATTATTGTTCCAGTAGTCATTTTCTAAGACAGGGCATGCTTATTTAATTGCTATTGTAAGAATATGTCTTTCTGTCACTAGAAAAATTTTTAAAAATCAACAATTAAATTTGTCCTTTCCCCTTCATTGAAGGAAAATTGAAACCAATCTATCACTCATATTTCATCACTACTATAGACAGTGCAAATTAGAGCACAAAGTACAATATTACAGGAAAACATCTGGAATAATTCTAATACAGTATACATCCTTATAGAGAGCTATTTAATTCTGTAGTCATTTTTGTCATAAAGGGAATTAAATACAGAATATTATTCTAGCATCCTTCATGGTTTGGCTTGTTTTAATAAACATTAAACATGATTCAAATTTGACTTTGATATCACTTTAGTACTTAAAACTGGTGAAAACTGAGACATTCTCAATCAAAAGACATACTTTATGGATTGTTCCATAGAGCTAATCCTTTACTATATGATTCCACTAGGTGGAGGAGAAACAAAAACAATGCTAAAAGTACTAGTGGAAATGAAAATATCGTACAGGATGAATTAAACAAGGTCAAGCCAAGTCCTCTCCTTTCATAGCACTTTGTAAATACCGAAGTGCTTGTGTTTACACAAACGTGCTTAATGTTTGATGAGCAAAGATTATTTCCTTGGCAATAAACCAAGTACCATAACTTTATTTCCTTTTGCTTGAGATTAGTTGAGAGTTTATTTGAAGTACATGTTTTTACCTAAATACTATATTTAGTACTATACTGAAAACAATTCAAAATGCAAACGTGAAGTTACTGTTTTGCTGTTTCTCATATTTGGTTGGTGAAGAGTCTAGTTTTGTCTCATTACATGATGTTTTTGGTCATTTCATCATATTCTACACAACATTGACTCAACAGAAGAACCTTAAGGAGCTTGCTACATGCTATGAATGGGAAGACAATATCAAAACCATTAAGGGTAAAACATGTTTTACATTTTGTATTCAATCTGTCACACCTCGACATTTTCACAGGTTTCTATTTTGTGTTAAAAAATTATACTATCTTCTAAAACTTGACATTCAGGTTACCAGGCTGTGAGAATTTTTGAGACAACAGTTTAAGTAGTCTGCTAGGCAACCTGAGTTTTATTCTTTAGTCAAATGCCATCAGTAATTTTAGAATGATTTATTTCCCTTCAGCATCATAGGAGCTGAAGATTATATGCTCTGGCAGCCACATTCTGAGATAAACCTGAGTAAATTTACATAATATTTTATAACTTCCTAGTGGGGGGAAGGAGTTTACAAAGGCATGCCATGTCCTCAGAAAGGCAGTATTACACAGTGCAAATACTGGCATAGGTTAGGTTTTTGTAGTAATCATATTTGGGGAAAAAGCAATTGAGCTTTGGGGGAGGAGTCTGTTCAGTGGAATTCAGGGAGTCTGGGACTTGGCAGGAGACATGCTCAAACTCGAAAACTGCAAAGAAAAGTGAGACGTGGTGGTTGTTTTCATACACCTTGTCCTTAGTGATATTTTTGAGAGTTTGTAGAAATACACAATTTATCACCAAAAAGAGAATGTACATTTCTGTAGAGCTTACAGGAGAAGAATGATACCAGCAACTGTATCAAAAATTTAAGGTCACAAAGTCACAGTGACTCACGACACAGGTCATTGTGCCACGATTCATCTGCCAAGTATTCCGAGATCCTTCCTTCCAAATCCACACACAACCCTTGACTCCAACCATATCCCTGAGCTTGGCCCTATCCTTGACCTTGGTCTCTCACGCTGACTCACACCTTTTCTCCAATCTCCTTTGCCTTTGCCTTATTCTCCCTTCAACTTCTTGAAATGGACTCCTTTTCTGAGATTCATTCTAGAGTTGGGAGAAAGAGCAAAAAATCAGGCTCAGGCTAGAAGTGGGGTATCTGGCGCATGCTACTGAATTAGAAAAGGGAAATAGCTGTTGTGGACTGATTGCTGAGTATCCAAATATCCTTCTTGTTAGAAGATCTGATTTCAAAAGCCATATATCCTCTGTGGACTATTACCTGAAGCATTTGCTTGGGAGCTAAGTAATAAGCTATGCAGCAGGCTAATTGATCCTACCTGACATCCAGGCAATGGAAACTTATGTTGCTATCACTGGTTGTTTGATGTTGAAGAGATCTTGATCCAAATTCATCAGGCATTCATCTGCTCAAAGGTGACACGTTTCAGATTTACCCATATGAGAAATGGGAAGGTAGCATTGTTAGAACACTCAGTAGACAATTATTTCATAGATATACTGCAGTTTTTCTCAACATTTAATGTTGGTGATGTAGAATCATAGATTTTATAAACTGAAAGAAACTCAAGTGGTAATTTGATTTGTAGGGTGTTTTTTTTTTTTCAGACAAATGTGCCTGAGTTTGAATGCTGTACAGAGGAAGAAGGTTTCTGATGCTACTTATGTTTCTTGTCAGGAGTTTTCCTTGCCATATTAGGCAAATTCTTGTGGATTTGTCAAGCTCAAAACTATTGAGAAATTAGTGGTAAGCAGCTTGCAAAATTAGGGCAAAATGAGATGTGCTTTCTACTGGATCTGTTTTTACTTCTTTATCTCTTATGCAAATGTGATCATTTGATTGATTTCTTACTGTACGAACTGGATCCTGAAGCAACAGATGCTGAAATAATATCTCACTCACCTTACATCAGGAATTGGGGAAAATTCACAGGAAGTTCAACAGTGTTCGGATTGGCCATGAAAGGAAAGAATGAAGAATAGAAAAGATATGAAGAAGCGTAGCAGTCAGAGAGAGAGAGAAGCCGGAGAATGATGATAAAAGAGAACATTCACAGAGCTGCAGGGTGGAGCAGCACAGCTGTCCCAGTGAAGGCACCTTTCTGACCTTTCTGATATGAGGCTGAGTTCTCCAGTGTTTTCCTTTCACCACCCTTTGCCTTGGAAACTTTTAGCATTAGCCATTTCCAAAGATCCTTAACCTCATTGTCTACTTCTCCATCCCTTCCATGAGACATCCGGACTCTTCTGCTATGGCTAAGGTACCACAAGCACAACATCCAGTGGAAAGTAAAAACCGTTCAAGGTTGCCCCAGGGAGATAGTGTCTGATTTGCATGACAGCAGTCCAGCATGTTCCTGAAACCTTTCTGCCTTCAGTAGCCAGAAATCCAAGGTCTCCACACTATGCGATGGAGGTGGAGCAACATGTCTTACTCACAAATTTATACTCATGTTTAAGTAAATCAATGAGCGAATCTTTTCCTATGCCAAAGTTTTGTCTTTAAGTGTCTTAGTCCATTTCCTATTTGTATAATAAAACATCTTAGATCAAGTGATTTATTAAAAAAATAGAAATTTATTTGGATCCTAGTTTCAGAGGCTAGAACGTGCAAGATCATGGCACTGGAGTCTGTAAGGGCCTTCTTGGTGCATCATGAAGTGGACATCCTATGAAACTATGGAAGCCATCACTTGGGTTCCACCCTCATAACTGCATCTAATTACGATTGCCTCTCACAGGTCCCATTTCTAACTCACATTGGGGATTGAGTTGCCAACACATGAACTTTTAGAGGGACATATAGAAGTCATAGCTATATGTAGAGGGATAATTTTCTTATTTGATTTTCATAAGAATTATTATTAGTGAGCTAAAATAGAGACAGAATACTTTGGTTTCCTGAGAAACAAAGCACTGATATATTTGACAATAGTTTCTCATCTATATCTCCACCTTCTTACCTATCTGTCTGCACCTGCTTCAGGTATGATGAACAGAAGATTCTCAGAAATTCATCCAAGAAGACTTTTAAAACCTTAAAGATAGAAACCTTAAAAGAAAACATTGGTATGTTCAATAATAGAGACATAAAATATTTTGCAGAGAGTTAGACCAAGATTCAAATTTGAAAAGATTATAAAACCTAAAAAGAAATTTGCAATATTCATAGTCAGAAAAGGTTAATAGTCTTACTATATTGAAGGCTCTTTTATATCACAAAAATGATCTAATTAAAAAGAAATACAAATGGCAAAAGACCTGAATGATCAATTTCACTAGAGATCAAATGACTATAGATAGAAATATGTACAGAATTTTTCAAATTCCAAGTAAGAAAAGGTTGTACTTCTTAAGATACTGTTTATTTATTTATTTATTGGTACTAGGAATCAAACTTGAGATCTTGCACTTGCCAGGCAGGCGCTGCACTGCTGAGCTATATCCCTAAGCCCTAAAACACTGTTTAAAAAGTCAGCATACCTCTTTCCATGTAAGTAACCTTTTTTACTTGCTTCCATTATTTTAAACTTCTTGGTCTGCAACCAAATGAACTCTAATGAGAAAGAAAACATAGAAGAGAGTGGAGGAAAGCAGAAGAAAAGCCCAGTTCAGAAGTTTGGACACATCAAATTTTCTACTGCCTGGAGAAAGCTTCAGAAACAGAGGAGAAGAGGAAGAAGGAATCTTTCAATTGCTGTTGACAGTAATTTTTATCTTGTTTGATGTGTCTACCAGAAGTCTCCAATTTTAATAGAACTATTTTTTCTGGACAATTTATGAAAAATGTATGATTGATTCTTTGATGGTAAAAGAAAAACAAAAAAGAGGGATAAGAGAAAATAAAATGTTGTGAGAAGTAAATCATTTTACAAACTTTTAAGGTAAGATAATTTAACAATTAAAAACTGATTTAATAATTCTACTTCATTGTAGATTTTGCATGCTGGAAATAATGAAAACCTATAAATGTCCATCAAAAAAACATTACAGACACTACAGAGTCTTCATGTAATGGGATGCATTAAGAAACATGTTCTGAAATATAAAGTTAAGTGGACTTCATAATTTATATAGGCAGTTTTGTTAAAAATGAAAATATACATTCTCAATTCTTTTTAAACTCTTTGTGTAATATATACCACACTTATATATATATGTGTGTGTGTATATATATGGATATATGTGCCTTATACATTGTATCCATTTATATTGATGCATGTTCACAGTTAAGGATAGCTAATTAGTTAATTCTTGGCACTAGAAATGTGTACATATAATTGGTTACTCATAGTTAAATGAGAAAGTTCTTCAGTGAAAGTGTCTTTTGGTTCTTTTCTCCCATATTTTTCTAACTTACTTACACTGAATTCCCTGGCCCTGTTCAGCACCTCAGATACTAACTTGAGTCTGTGGTAGTGTGGAGAAAAAGAAACAGAATGAAGTTGATATTTAGCATAGCTTGTTTTGGAGATGTGCTTCACCCACTATTATTTTGCTGGCCATTTTCCTATGCTGACATCTTGCCCTGGCTCCAGATAGCCATGACCAATGACAAACACAAGAAAATCAACCAAACAAACAAATAAAAGTATTTTCTCAATCCTCAACTTTTATCTAAAATGAATACCACCCCTTTTATCTGTCTACGATATAATTCTTACATCAGGGAATATTTTAGGTACTAATTTACTATAAAGAAAACCCAGGTCACCCTAGAAGAAAAGATGCTTCTTGGCCAGTACTTCTTCCAAGAAAACAAATATGACTTCAGGGGATGGAGGATAAAAGAGAGGCAGGGGAAGATAAAAAGGAAGAAGAATACAGTTATCCTACAGTCTAAATTAATATGGCTTTAGGAGTTTCAAAATATTCATGTGGTAGAGGGAAACTAACTTATCCCAAATAATGCAGAATCTTAAATAATATTTTCAAAGTGTATCAGTTAAGTAAGTGCTTCTACCCTTCACAGGATAGCTGAGCGCCGTCAGATGTTGCGATAGAGAGTACCATCTGAGAAAGGAGATGGTAAGAGCAGAATGCTCCTGACTCCTTGTGAAAAAGTCACAGGAGACATTTTTATAGCAGTGAGCATGTCAGTATCAATAGAGAGAAAGACTTTAGAGAGACACAATATTGCAAAGCACAAATGAAGTGTGATTTGCCATACACATCTGAAAATGTAAATCAGAATAGCACTACTAGTACTAAAACATCACTCCCACAATTGAGCAAATTTCCACTGCCTCTATGTTTTAACTTAGCCTCCTATTTATTTGTTTTCTCTTTGGAGCAGGTCAAAAACAGATCTCTTCGTATAATGGGAATCAGTGAAAAATACAGTTCATTCTACATCTGACTTTTTTTGAACATACCTATCTTACAATGCAGGAGAAAGAGCTGGAAAATAAGTATTATTAAGAGAGTAGGTTTTCAAAAATAGAATCGTCATAGGAGTGAAAACACATTTGAGCATGAAAGCTATCGTTTGAACATAAGTTGAACTTTAGCGGTGAGTTAAAATAGTATAAAATTATCGAGAAAGCATTTGTTTGAGTTTACGTTGAAACTTCCAGAAGAAAAATAATCCTAAAATAGTCCCAAACACTTGGAGCACTTCTGAATTAGAATTCTTTGAACCATGAAGATAAATTAATTCCAGGGTGATTCCGCAAAGACTCCCCACAAGTCATAAAGCTGCTGAGTGCACACAACTGTTGAATGTTTAGTCTATGAGTTCGACACGTTCTCTAGGCCTGGAAAGATGGAGGTTTTTATTGCAGATGGGCAAGATGGTTTCAGTTGGGCTAAGACTGTCATTTTGATATACTTGTGAGGCTTAAAACCTCTAACCCTTGAAAAATCCTTAAAATGCAAATGTCAAGCACACTTAATTGTTTCTAAAGTTTTAGGTCATTGTAAAAGATTCAGAGAATAAACATTTCCCCATCCAGCATCTTACATTAACTGTTAGTTGTGTTCGGGTATATGTTAAACTCCCTGGTAAATACAATTTTATTAGACAACTTGAAAACTTTACAGGTGTAATATTATGTAACACAGTGTTAATTAACATAAATTTTCAGTCTTATCTCTCAGTAATTAATATTTGTACTTTAAGAATTTGGTTTTGGCTGAAGGAACAGAAGAGTAAAATAAAGTATAAATGGTTACCCAGCAATCAGTATTTCAAATGGTTGAAAAAGTCTGAATGTTAATTTGGAGTCATTTTATCAAGATAGGAATTGGGTGCTGTCATCTGTATCCAGGAACATAATGTGAACCTGGCACTGTACTAGGATTTCAGTCCGTGTGTCAATCCAAGGAAACTGTTCATGTTTAATTGCATTCTGGGACCACACGCGTGTTCCTGCTTATTTACAAGCCTTTTCTCCCCACCTTCCCTGGTTCTTTCATCAGTCTTCCTTTTATCCTTTCAGTCTTCACAGGAGTCAACATGCGCCTCCTACAGAGAAAACAGAGCAATCTGTGTGCCTCCCACAATTCTTTACATGATCTTGTTTTTGGGTGGTTGCATGGTAGCCCCTTGGCTACTCTCCTAGAGGCTGAGACGTTAAAGAGAAAAGGTGTCACCAAAAGATAAATCAAATATGCACTTATGTACTGTCCCATGGGCATGCATACCTGTAGGCTCTAGTGTGTATAATAGACACAAGGGGGAAAAGCTACTTGTCCACATGGGTTCCATCCTCTCTTTTGGGGGAGCATTAGCACTGTAGATCTGCTTTGATGATACAGGGTAAAGAACAGGGAGCCCTAGTCAGACAGACCTGAACTATGATTTGAATCCTTGAATCTGTACCTGTCTCTGTGTATTTGGGTGAGTTGCTTGAATTTCCTACCCTACATTTTGCTTAATTTTAAAATATGAAGAAAAGTTTCTAATATGCAGCATAACCCTGAATATGAAACAAAATAAATAATTTTTATTGCGTGACTCACAGTTACATAATTCAATAAATGTCAGCAATGGTTGTTGTTATTGTCCTACTGGAATGTTCAGAAAACTGTTCAGGAACTTATTTGCACACACACCAACTTCTGATGTAACCCTGATGCAAAGAATGGTCCCAGTCACCTTTCGAGGCAGCCTTATTGCATTGGTTCAAATTCAGAAACTGAATGTACACCTGGATCTCAATAATCCGATCCCTTTGTGTGCAGAACTGTAGGCCCCTAAATATCAAAATCTGTTTGATAGAGGGAAAAAATCAACCCCAGTCAAAAAGAAAAGGCATGGACTGAAACTCCCTTAGACTTTTGTTTTTTAGTTTCAGATGTTAGGTTTTGAATTGTCCATATGCGCTCTGAGAACCCAGCATGCCACTGCTCACTGGTGCCATATTGGCCTTATGCTTCCTAACTGTGCTTGGTTCTTTCTGCTAGTGCTTCTGAAGCAGAGAACATGCTTTCTCTGAAAATAAAACAGCAACAAAAAATTTTTCCTCGTGTCTTCTAAGGTACTGATTCAAATTCAATGTTTAAACATATTCTAAAGGAAAAGGATGCATAGAAAGAAAAAAAAAGAAAAAGAAAAAGAAAGAAAATGAATATCACACTTAAGTATTTGATGTCTATAACAAATATTTGAGAACTGTTCCTTACTGAGTAGTCACTGAAGTCCCTCTCTTTACATTATCTATATCCACTTTCCAGCCCTAAGTAGTGGTCTAACTATACAAATCGCCCAGGATAATTTAAAATTTCTGAATGAATGTTCTCTGTCTGTAAATTCCTTGGGTCTGCTGGCTGTTGCTGCCTAGCAGGTTCAAACACATCTTCACAGAAAGCCACAGATTAAAGACCAGGGACAAATCACGCACCTGGAAATTTCTTAGATTTTGAATTCTGTAGCTGCTATCCCAGAGATCCCTATGGCTTTGTGTATCTCGCAAAATTAAAACTAAATAAATAAATAAAAATCTTGCTGCTTTCCACTTGCTTCAAATTCAGTTTCTGATCTAAATAAGAGTGTAGGTTGCAGAGAATGAGAAAGGTAGTTTAAAAAAAATTTTTTTTTTGAAACAAGGTCCCACTATGCAGTTCGGGCTGGCCTTGAACTGTCAACGATCATCCTGCCTCAGCTTCCTGAGAGCGAGGATTACAGCTGTGAGCTACCATGCTGGCAAAATGGTTCTTAATTGTACCAATTTAGAGGAAGTCAAACTTTCCCCTGGTTAAACGTTTTGCATGACCCTGTTTTAACTATGAGGAAAGGAAATATATAGGAGAGATGGTGACTGTTTGGTGGGTATTAGCCCTTTGCCAAAATATATATGCATACACTAAACATAAATTTAGGTAAGGGCATAAATGCATTAAAATATTCAGAAAGTTTCACAATCTATCCTTAACCAACAACCAAGAAGAGGTGAGTGAAAAAGAGAGTAAGTGGTGAATGAAAGTTTTATGATATTGTCTGTATGCCTATAATATAATTCTATAAAAGTAATATTTTATATATTATTTTTAACTTCAAATTTAAAGAGTAGTCTTCATATGGCTTTTACTCTTCTCCATTTTCCACTGATTTACTAACTTGCTGAAACCCAATTTACTTCTCTGCTGTTTTAGAAACAACAAGCACTCATGAATTTCATCAAAGACCTACTAACTGTTAAATTCAGCATCTCCACTTGAGGTGTTTTGTTCATTTGTTTTGTTTTCTTTTGTTTTTTGAGGCAGAGTTTTGCTATGTAGTTCAGGCTGGTGTTGAACTCACTATGTAGCCTAGACTGGGCTTGAACTGTCAGTGATCCTCCTACTTCAGCCTCCCAAATGCTGGGATTATAAGCGTGCTCTGCCATGCCTGGTTTCCACTTGATGTTTGATTGTGCCTGACCTGATGTAGGATTTGAAACTGTTAAGCATATGTCTCGTCTCTGAAATGTGTGCCTATATGACACTACCTCGTAATTCTCTGATTACTCTTCATTTTCATACATTTGTGGGTTCCTTAGCTGAAAGCACTCGCATACATTTTCTCTTGATGTTGTCCTCTCAAGTCATATGCTTTTCTGACCAATTCTAACAATTCTCAGAGGTGCAACTTTCTTACTTCAAGGCAGAAAATGGAGCAATGTACAACCTGTTATCTCCGTGATAAGTGACATTCAGTTTCTCATTACTTGCCAGGTAATTTCACATCAGTGTCCAGTGGGTTATTTATCTTCTTGGGAATGTTGTTAAACCTCCTAGAATATTCAATTCATCACCTAACAGGGAAATATTAGTAGCAATAATTTTCCCAATGGCTGAGTTTCATATATGTAAAAACTCAATAACGTGTGGGAAGATTTTTATTATAATCTTATTGGACACCAAGACTGGAAACTTCGGTTAAGGGTCTTTTTTTTCTTTTCATGATTCTTTCCCCCTATAACAAGTATTCAAAAGGTGTAATCCCAGCACTCTGAAAGGCTGAAGGAGGAGAAATGAAAGTTTGAGCTCCACCCCCCCCAAAAAAAGAAAGTTTGAGCCCAAACTAGGCAATGTAGCAATTTAGCAAGACCTTATGTACCTTCCATGGCAGGGGATATAACTTAGGAAAAATGCCCTGGGTTCAGTCCCCTGTACAAATAAGTAAATAAATAAGTAAATAAATATAATAAAACCTTGGTTTTTGAGAAAAACTTTCTCAACTTGTATATCAAAGAGGAGTAGGTGGAGGGAGAGAGAGAGAGAGAGAGACAGGTAGAGAGAGAGGGGTTAGAGAGAGGAGAGAAAAGAGAGAGCAACCAGTTGTGATCTTGTGACATTTGTTGTGAGGTATTATTCTTATTCCAAGACATTGCTTATTTATCAAGCTAAAATTTCTAGGAAAATTTTGCTCATCTTATGGAAAACGTTGACAGTTACTCTTAATTCAAGGTTTGACTATAAATAAATAAATAAATAAATAAATCAGAGTCTATCAATTCTTCTACTTATCTCCTTACTTCAGTCTTGTATTTCAAGGACCTCACCATTTCTAAACCAAAATACGTGACAAAACCTTGCCCAAATTTTCTTGTTTGCTATTTTAACTGACTCCTATTTCCTTCAGAATAATTCCCAAATATATGAAATCTAAATAACAACTTAGCCAGGGTTTCTACAATCAGGATCCAATCTCTATTTCCAGTCCAATTCCTCACCACTCATTCTTCATTCCAATGGTTTCAAATAATACACGTCTTTTCTTAAATCTCCTGTGTCCTTACTAGCTGTTCATTTTCTACATATCCCATCCTTCTGCATCTATTGATGTCTTTCTTTAAAGGTCATCTCAAAGCTTCCCCCGTGTGATCTGTTCTCCTGACCTCCCATCCAGAAAGAATTAGTGAACTCTTCATTTTCATTTTCATGGTTCCTGACTCCTACTTCTCTGCTGTTCTTATTCCTTTTTGTGTCTGTTCACATATTCATTCCTCGTCTATTAGATCTATTGGATCCGAAACTGGAAATTATCCTGGTGACATAAATACGAAAGAGCTGTGTTTAACTGTTCTTCTCATTTAAGTTCTAGAAGGCACTTTCCAAAACATCATCTGTTTCTCTTGGTAAGTTTAGTTCGTGCTTTGCACCGAATATGTAGTTATCAAATACTCACTAATCAAATCAGGCCAGCATTTACAACTTGTTCTGCACAGTCTGTCTCTAGAAACACTTCAGGTCAAAGACACTTTTGGCGAATTCAACTGAACTTATAATCTAACTCTAGCGTGCCTAAGTATATTCCTCTGGGGCATGCACTTCCTCAGATTCTGTGGCAAGAGTTAAACTATCTTGGACTCCCCTCGGCACAGCCCCAAGTCCTCAGGCCTAGATAAAGTCAGCTTTGACTTTAGGAACCTGGATGTCTGTAGCCTTGACTTAAACTCTGCTAAATCTTTTAAGGAAGGCGAGCAAAGGAAACGGAGTTGTGGTAATAAAATGCGAGAAGAGTGGGTGTGTAGTGGAGGCAGAGAGCAGGCAGAGAGCTCAAAATCCTTGTTTTAACTCAGCTGAGCCCTAAGAAGGGGATTTAGTTGCAATTTGTGTTTCACACCCTGTAAATCATGTCTGTACTCCCCCAGGTCAAAATGTTTTAAGATTTCTTTTGGTTTCATATTACAAAATAAAACTAAAATATTTTGCATGAAAACTGTTACAAGTGGTGTTTGTTTGTTTGCACAGATTTGAATATGTACCATTCTCTAAGTGTTCTTTTAAAAAGTTAAAACAACACACTGTATAGAAATCTTAAAAGTATTCTACATCCAAAATCTGTTTTGTTCCTGAAGATTTCAAATATATGCTTTCACATACTATGATAGCATAATCTTTTTACTTTTTAAGGGGAGAACAAGCAAATGATTTTAGAAATAATGACAGTCTTCCTGTTTCAAAGTCAGGGGTTTCTATTTAGGAACAGATGAAATTAGTTAAATAACTGGGCTTTTTGGTTCATGTTGTTCTATTGTTTGTTAATTTTTAATAGTCACTATTTTTATATGATAATGGAAAGAGAATATTTTTATTTAACAACAAAGAAATGACTATGAAACTATACTCTTTGTAGTATAAAGGAAAAATTATACAGCCACAATGGCATATACACTCATGAAAGTATTTCTGGGCAGGGGGAGAGTTCTAAACCTGAGAGTTTGAGAACTTGTTTGGAGGTTCTAGCAGGAAACGCCGCTCCACCTATACCCCTGGCCGAGGAAACGGTCCTCCACTCTCCGGGGTGGTCATTAACTTTGACTAAGCGCACAGCTTCTAGAGAGATGTACATGGAAAGGGGAATGAGGAAGGGAACACTGGCCTCGCCAGCCAGATCAGCCGAATAACCCTGGCGACCAATGGGGCGACAGATGTCGCAGCCATATCACACTTGCATATGGGTTTAACCTTGTAATTAAATCATCAATGTTTCCAAATCTGATTGAGTGGATATTACTATTTCAGCAAAAACAACAATAAAGAAAAAAATCTTGAAAATAAATTTGTTAATAAGAGAAAATCCAATTAATTTTTGTCAACTGCTTGTAATTATGTTAACATCTTCCATTTGAATAACTTCGTTTGCTAAAATTTACAGACTGGAATTCTCTTAAACTAACTGCACTTGATAGTTTTGTAAAAAAAAAAAAAAAAAAAAAAAAAAAGAAAGGCTTGTTTACATAACCTAAAAATTGAAGAATGAGCTTAGGAAAAAAGGAAGAAAGTTGTCATTAAGGAATTTAGGAGTGATGAGAGAAATCTTGCCTAAACTTTGCAATAGCTGTTTGGGTAATGCATTTTACTGAATAAATGTGGTTACACTTGTAAATTGAGGAGTATCTGAATTAAATGATATAAAGCCTGGCAAATTATTCCCAAATGGCTAGGTTTGATGCTAAAATAGAGTAAACATATTTGCATAAAACACCAGTTATTTACATTTGTTGAGTCCTTCTTTGCCAATCATTGGTTTATGTTCACTATTTTCTTTAAATCACTTAAGTGTCTCATGAGGTGGTTAATATTGTTGTCCCATTTCACAAATGGAACAAATTAAGGGACAAGAAAATTAAGTAACTTATACACATTTCGACAAGTAGGTGTTTAATCAGGCTCAAAAAGTCACATATTTTATCTTTATTTCTATGCATACAAACTGCTTATTCTGCCCAGAAACAGTCAATACTAACTCTCACTTAATCTTGGAAGACCATGGTTATATTCATCTCAGGCAGCAGCAAGTCAAGAGATGCTTCAGAATAGACATAACCATATTCCAAAATGAATGTAGGTTTATTTTCCCACCACTGTCTCTAAAATCTTTGAAATCAACAGTTCATTATCTCTGTGCCATCATCTGCTTGACAAATAGTCAAGGTGTAATTTTGACAAAAGCTCTGTACTTGGTAAGATGAAGTATTCTTCTCTCCACAGCTCATCCCTACCAATTATATTTTTGAAGTTTGGGTGCATTGCTATCAAGTACACTTACACTTACATGTCATGCATGTAACTAGTTACTCCAAGAAAATGGGACCTCAGTTCTGCTGAAGAATTGTGTCTTAGTTACTTTTCATGCGTTGCTGAGACAAAATACCTGAAGCCCAAAATAAGGGAAGGAAAGGTTTATTTCTTACAGTTCTTGAGGGTTTCAGTCCATACTTAGTTGGCTCCATGACAGCATGGTGTGGTGGGGCAGCCATTCGTGGCAGTTGTCAAACAGCGAAGGGAACTGGCAAGAGAGAAAAGACTCACCTTCCTCCTGCCCTTACACTGTTTGTAGGCTCCACCCCTGGAGGGGTGCAGCACTCACATCACCAGTCCCAGTGCTAGACAACAAATCAATCACAAATGCCAGACTCAGCCGGGTCCAGATTACATGAGGCCTTGGGGGGACACAGAATCAAACCCATGCAAACTGTGTTTTAGAAGTTTTTCTGGAGTGTTGTGGTCTGAGTGAAATGATTTTGGCTCCCAGAAGTAACTAAGCTCAGTGTAAAATGGCAAGCAGATCTCAATGCTTTTTAAATATTTTTGCTGGGAGAAGTGTCTTAGTCTTGTTTTCTTCATGTTCACTCTTCATACTGGAAATAATTTACAGGTTTGATAGAATCTCCCCTGAGAAAAATGAAATGCTACTTTCCATGGTCTGCATTGTAATGATTGAACAGGCACTCAGCACATTGTAGTTGCTCAATAAAGGCTTGTTGAAGGGAATTAAGTTTTCAAGATGGCTTAATGCCAAGAAAAACATCTGCTCGGATAATGCAAGTTCAAATTCAGTTGCTCCCTGTGTGACAGACTTAGGCCAGGTGTTGAGAAAAGAGACCTTAAACAAAAATGTTAAAAGGAAGAAACATGGAAATATTTTGAAGTTAAACAGAGATAATACTGCCTTTCTTTTTTTATCATAGTTCCCAGTTCACCTTGCACTGTCAAAGTGGACAGAAAACATAGTCTCCAGTTGGTCGGTTAGACGTTGGAGATTGGGACAGTAAGAGAACAGCCAGTTGGTGCATGATAAAACTGAGACCAGACTGGAGGAGACTGAATTCCAGGTGAGCACACCACACTGCTCCTCAAAAGAAAACTCTTCTGGAATTAGACAGCATTGTTTCTGCTCCAGATCTATTTACTTTACCTCCACCAGAGCTCTCCTTCCCACAAGACTTAATTACTCACTACTAGTACCACTCACATTCACAAGTCATGTGTGTGGTATTCATTAAAGTTGAAAAATAACACGAAATAGCTCAGTGATGTATCTGCTTTCCCCAGGAAGGGTGAAATGACTCCCACAGACAGAAGAGCCTTAGGGTGCAGATGATGGAAATGAGTGAGGAGGAGGCTGTGGTGAGGCCAGAGTACCAGTGGGTGAGGTGCAGATTTGCATGAGCTCCTTGCCTCACCCCATCAATTTGATTACTCACTAGTGCACAACAATTACTCCTTCTCCCCTAACGTTTCCCTTGGACAGTTTGGTTCGTTGTGCAGCCTGCAGATATTCATGAGCTTTGGGGGAGATGGGTGTCCCTGAAGGTTATACACATTTGTGTCATAAGGGTATTTGCATAATTCTTAACAATGCAAATTAAATATAAATGAGTATGATATTGATACTTGCGCTGCAGCATAAAGGTTGGACTGCTGTTAGCAATACGGGATTTAGCATCCTACTCTGACATGCAGGGGCTTTGCAGGGTGTAGGTAAAGGCCCAGGTTGTCTGTGATTCAACAAAGGAATAATCCCAGGCCCTGACCCAACATATACATAAAACTGAATTCTTTCGTTTCTAAAATTTGTTGGACCTCTCCTGAGGAGGTGAGAAGGTGATGCAGAAGCCTTAAAATATGGGAATTGGGCTGCATCTGAAAATAAGGAATATTGAAAATGAAGTTAAGTGTCTATTTAACAACCTGTTTTGGATATTCAAATACATGCAGCAGAAATAATTCATGAACTCTCAGAATTCTTGAAATTTTCAACATTAAGGAGCACAGGTGTTAATTGTTAGACTTTTCTTGTTGAAAGCCTCTCCTGGTAATGGAACATCTAAGACATATTTCCTCACTGTCATCGGAACACAACAAGCTTCTGTGAACTGGACCTCATGGTCTAGGACCCAAGGAAATTATACCAGCCTTAAGTATCTATGCCAGATCTCAAAGCACTTCAATTATTATCATTTTTAGTTCCCTTTCTCATGTTGGCAGCAACACTGTCTTCAAGGGCAAAAGCATAGTTTTGCAGTTGAAATAATTATGTACCGCAAACACTGTTAATCACAAAACTTCAGGATCTGGGCTCTGAATGGTCAAGCAGAGTAGCACAGAATGCTAAAAGAGATTTAAGGTCAATCACAGGGATTTAAATGGAAGCCTTGTGTCACGATAGCTTTGAATAGCATCTCAAACATTATGGGTAAGAGATTGGCTGTTTACCTGCCAATCAAACTAACCTATGTCACTCTGGCCACTGGCGACGAGCAAGGAAATCACATGAAGTCATTGGGCTGGAGGGTAGATGGGAGCCCAGAAAACATAATGTGGGTAGGCCAAGTAAAATAACACTGATTCTCTTTTTGTAGTTGAAAACACATATTAAGAACATAGTAACATAACGTACAAGTCTCAGCACTTTAGCATCTTGATTTAAACATATATTTTACTCTCACTGGGTGTAATCTGTATCATATATACTCTTAATGAATGACAGAAAGTAATACATTTTATAAACGAGTAGTAACAAATGTGCCATGTTGGCTCAAAGAATTCTAAAATTGCTCCTTATAGGAAGAATAAGACGATGATTTTAGGTCAGAATTGAGGAAATATAGGAGGTATAGGCCATTCCACACAAAAAGAACATTATTTTAATAAATATATATATATATATATTTTTATATATTTATATAGTGCTATTAACAAAAGTACAGAATTGAGCAAACCTTAAATGGACATTTAAAACTATGTGGCTAAGAGGATTCAGTGAAAAATGATAAAAATTAGGCTGAACAAGATGTTTTGAACTCCTTCTTTAGGTAATTATTGGAAACTTTATGTACCTATTTATCAAATAAGAATTGTATTTAGGATTGAAATGGCAGTGTGTGTATATAGGATATATCGATGAGGAGCCCCACAGAAAGACTATTGCTATAGTTCCATTAGAGATAATAGGGCAAAGACTTGCCACACAGTCTTGGGCAAACAAAAAGGACAATGCACTAGGAATCTGGGATGTGCTCTGAGAGAAACTGGTGGCACCATTTACAGAATTGGGAAATCAGAAAAGGGGAAAGCTTTGCAAGGGAAAATGAATGAGCTCAGCTCCAGATAATGCCTCAGAGATCACAATTCAGATAATCTAACTCTAACAGAAGTTAGAAATCCAATCTTGAAACCCAGGAGAGAGACCAAGATGGTAAATATAGATTCGTGAGTCAGCTGCTGCCTAGATGCAATCACGCAGGCTGACAGATGAGACGAGAGTGTTAAGGGGATGATTGCAAAGGGAAAGAGGAAAGTCAAGGACAAAGACCCTAGTCTTTCTTCTGGAAGCAAGAGTGTTAGACTTCTCAATAGTCACTGCCTCACCAAATGCACTTTTTCCTTCAAAAGTGCTTTATGACTGTGTGCAGTCATTCTTAAAACAGAACTCAGCAATATTTTGCTTTGCAGTAGTTAACTAATTTCTCTAGCGATTTGAGCTCTGGTGGCACCCACATATGCTGTGTTTGACAATGATGGCGGTGGTTGTATGGTTCTGTGTGTATGTGTGGAGGGTGCACTTAGGACTAGGTTTTTCTTATCAAGAAAAGAGGTATACCTATAATCCCAGCACTTAGGGGGCTGAGATAGGGTGATGGCATGTTCAAGGCCAACCTGGTTACATACTAGGCTCTAGGTTATGTACTGAACTACAAGCAAGACTTTGTCTCAAAAAAAAAAAAAAGGAAAAAGAAGAAAGTAAGCTACATAGGGAAATATTTGCAACCATTTCCACTATAACAACAGCAATATTATTGTGAGTGTAAATAGTATTCTCATTTACCCTTACAACATCTCTCTCATGTGGGTACTGTCATCATTTATGCTTGATAGGCAAGAACTAGAGTTTCAGTGTAGTGCAATGTCTCTTTCAATCTCATAAAATGTAAGTATCAAAAAAAAAAAAAAAGAGAAAGTATTCCAATTACTGACTCCAAAGCTAAAATCTTAATCATTTTATATCCTGCTTTATTTCTGAATAGTAGCGAACCACATATTTCTTTTCATCCTATCATCATTAGTTATTTATTATACTTTTATTTAATTTAGCTCTTGAATCAGTATATAGTAAAATTGGCAGTTGGGGCTCTGATTTTTCAATACGTGTATGTATAAAGTTGTGTCATTGCAAACAGGTGAAGATGAGTTCCATCACCCCTGAGCTCCCTGGTGCTGTCCGTTTAGACTAAAACCTCTCACCTCTAACCCCTGACAAATATGGACCTGTTCTCCATCACTACGGCTTTTTCTTGCCAAGAATGTCAAATCTAAATGGAATCATACTGCATGTAGCCTTTGAGCATGGCCTCTATCTCAGCATAATATCTTTGAGATTCATCCAAGAGTTCACAAGTATCACCACTTTGTTGAGTAATTTCCATTTTCAGGATGTAACTCAGTGGATGAACTTTTGTTATTTTTTCTAACTTCTAACAATTATGAATAGCACGACTGTAAACATTCCCAGAATAACCTTATGTGGATGTATTTCTTCATTTCTCTAAAGCAAATTACACAGGAGTAGGACTGCTGGGTCTTGTGGTAAACGTACTTATAACATTATTTAAAGTATTTGAGGTAAGAGCAACTTGTAATAGCTACACAACTCATTTTGGTTATCTGTGGAGAAACACTTTGAAAAATATTCTACACATAAAGAAAAAAAGACCCACCAATGGAAGGTTATAGCAGAAAGAATCCAGGAATCCATCAATGGAATCTTCAGAAGTTCTTAAAATCATTTGGCCTTAGAACTTGCTTCACAGTCAACATGAAATGTACTGAGACCTCATCACACTGTGACTTGTACATCGAGAGTTTTTGCATTGCTAGAGCCAAACTAAGTCCTTCGACTTCCACAATTTTGTAAGCAACTGTTCTAGGAAGGAAAATGAAACTCTTTTCTCTTGAGAAGCCACCACCTTAATGAGAGTGGTTTTTGTGCCCTATTTTAGATTTCAAGGAATTTTCCAATGGCATATATGAGTGTGTTTATCAAAACTTTCTCTATTTCAATGTTCTGAAGTTATGAACACTAATTTAAAGTCTTCTATAAATATTTAAACTTGAGTGATATCCTTTTGTAAATATAACATCATGTCAAGGACACTTGAAGAGCTGGTTTCATTCTGGGCATTTTGAGGTCATTATATGTAAAATAAATGTTTAAGGCTAACCAACTATTCCACTATGTAAATAACTATGCATTAAGTTATACTAAACAACATGAGCTATAGAAGTTTAAGAAGTCTGTATGTTTAACAACCATGTTCATTTACTATATAGTCAGTAATTACAAAATGCCCACTAGTTAAATTCTTCATGAAATGCTTTTTTTTTTTTTTTATGGCTACCTGGGTAGACAGATAATAAAACACCAAGAATCCTAGTTGTTTTTCAATGAAATAGAAAGCATGAAGAATCTAGCTGTCAAAAGATGTATTTAAATTTCATTTCTATTTTAAATATAATGTCCATGAGGAGAAAATCGTTCTGAGAAGTATGAATTTAGTGGAGGAGGGACGGAAGAAAACAATATCCTACATGGATGGTTTATATTTCCTAATGAATAAAAATTAGTATTTTTAAGAGGAGGAAAATAACAAAAGCATCAATTTAGAGAAAAGACCAGAAAAGTGACATTGAATGAAAGGAGAACACAGGCCCGGTGGTCCCGCAGATCAGGGTGGTGCCTGGGAAGTCAAGGCCCTGCCTGTCTCTGATGTTTCTTAAGAGCCTGGTTTCTTTCCCTTCTCTCTTTCATTTCTTCAAAGCATTCTTGATAGTGCTCTGCAGACTATTGATTTAATCTTTAATGCTGTTTTATAGCAAATAAAATACTTGTCTTCAACAGCCTAAGGGACCATGCAGTTATCTCTTATCTACTTTCCAAATTCCAGTGTCTTTATCAGGTCCCTGGGCAATTAGTCTACTCAAGACAATGACCCAGACACTCTGATCACCTACGACTTACCTTCCTGGTGGCCCCTGGTACAGTAAACCAGGGAGAAGAGGATATAGACAGACCCTTTCATTAAACAGAAATGGAGAATTAACAGGACAAGCTTGGGACATAACAGTGAGGGAGATGTTTCACAGCAGGGAAGTGGAGAAGTGAAGTCATTGGAAGAGTGTGTAAGGCAAGAGTGTGTGAGGCAAGGGTTGGTGACAAAGTGCTCCAACTCTGGTTCTGCCATTTATAGCTTCATTGGCTTCCCAGTGTTTTCCCTGAGTAAGTGTTGAAATACCATTTCTCATTTTCAGTAGAAGTTAGGCCACAATCAAGGGGCCAGAGTCTGGAGTGAGGAAGTCATATTCAGAGAGCAGAACACAAAGATTTGGCCCAAGATGGAGGCATGAAAAAATGTTGAACCTCCCCCAAGAAAAAAACCTGAAAAGTCAAAATCTGGGAAGCTCAGAGTAAGAGTCAAATTGGAGATACCAAAGCAAGCAGTTATTACTGCAGTTGGGAACTAACAGCATATATTGGTATTCATATTACTGTTAGTAATTACAGATATCTGTGATTTGTTTTCCCACCTTGCATTAATTGTGGCATCTTCTTTAAGCCATGTGTTCTGGGAATGCATGTCTGGTTTTAATTTATGGAGTAGCTGCAGATTAAGATTTGTTAACACACTTAGGGCCAAACACCACAGATAGGTTGACAGAGCTGGGAGTGGGTAATTGTTGTGGCACGAACAAACTACACTCTACCTCTGGAAACACTTGTGTCATAGAGATGTAAGTGTTCAGTGTGAAAACACAGGTGCTTTTTGATTAGTAAATATCCAGACCAGGAAATAGATAATCATCTGCTATATGAACACTACTTCTCAAGAATCTTATTTTTTATGCTGGAGAGCTTTTACTGGCTTTAAGAGTTACATCATCTCATCACAATGGCAAACATACAGAAGCAATGAAAATGTCACACATACGTACACGCACACACAGAGCTATTTTATAGGCACATAACAATGTGAATAGGGTAAGTACAACTGTTTTTAAGACCATATACAAACTGTATGAATGCTATTCTGCAATAAATGATCATGCTATCTTTAGAATTGAGTTGAATAAGAAAAGAACAGTTTAATTAATTAACTCAGTTTTCCCATAGCTCCTTAAAAAAGAGGCTAGATTTCATCCCAAACATCTGTAAGTTACTATTTAAGTTTCTTTTTTATAAATCATGCTTTCTTAATCATATTAAAGAATATTCAGACAATAAAATCTCAACATTCCTAAGCCCCTAAGTATTATTTTTTGCAATATTTCCTCATCGTTGCCCAAGCAAATACCTAGTTTTGTAGTTATAGCTTTCACACATTCTCCTCCTTCCTCCTATTATAATATTTTCCTATGTTTTTATATAGTCTTCAAATTTAGAATTTCAATACTTAATAATTAGTAGCTTAATGCTTACAGTGTTCCCTTAGATGGTTCAAAACAAAAGGTATAGCATATGTACACATAGAGAAAATACACAGCTATAGTGTAGCTATAGATCTCCCTTGCTAAGCCTTTTTGAAATAATAGGATCCTTGATGATATTACCATAACCAAGGCTAAATTCTTGATTTGGAAGCTTTAGTAGTTTAAAATTGATTTAGCTTTTGCGGTGTGAAATATTGCATGTAGGCATAACTTTCTGGCAGGTAATAATAATGTTAATATACATAAAATGATTTGATGAATCCTCAGAAGTAGTCATCCATATTGTTAAACATTTATAAAAATGAAAATGATACCTACGCACGCTTGCGGTGCACGCATCACAAAGCTCCTTACCACAGGGTTGGGAGACTCTGGTGAGAGCTGCGAGGAATGTTTTGAGCATCAGTTGGCCCTTGTACTTGACTCTCTAGCTAACTCTGGGTGGGTTGATGACAGCTGCTCTTGCAATTAGCCCTTCCCCTGACCTCCTGGTCAACCACAATAGCCTTAGAGATTTCAGGAAGGGAAACTATTACTTTTAAGGTATCTGGACAAGACCCGCATGTGTGCAAATTAATAGGGGAACTGTTTTCTATGCTTTAGTCTTCTTTTTCTCTCTTGGTTACAAATTGTCCCCATCCATATGTGACAAGCACATCTGGTTACCTACTCTAATGAGTGAAGAAATGGATCTAACAGGAAGAGGAAGCTATATAATACTCCCCAGGAATGTTTAAAAGAGGATTCCTCAGGCTTTCATGGAAAACAGGAGTCTTAAGGGAACATCCTAGGCAAATTAAGAAGGATAATTTGCTTGCTTGACTTGATTCTCTTAGTTCAGTAGGTAGAAAAATGTGAAGCAAGATGATACTAGGGTAGGTCAAGAGTTTAAAGAGACAATGCAAGAAGCAGTTAAAATCTTTAACAGATAGCAATGGTACATTTGTAATAAGCTAAACTTCCTACCCTCTCTTTATCTTCTTTGAATTTCCTCATTTCGCAGAAGATTTTCAGACCAGGAATATCTCTCTTCAAGACCACATCTGCTGAGCCCAGAAGGTGCATTGTGGCCCAGAATCCAGTTTGGAGCCCCTCAGCGACCGGTTGGTCCAGTTTTCTACAACTTTCAAGTTGACTGACTTTTGACTTTAGTAAGGATAATTTGCCTTCACCCTGTGGAATGAGGTTTGAATTGGAAGTCAATAAATAATCCCTGGGCACAGAGGCCTGTTATATAAGAGAAACTGAAAGCCAACAGGATGGAACAGTGAGAAAGCGATTGATGATAAAGGGGCTAAGAGCAGAGCAGAGCAGAGGCACACACACTTCTAGGAGCTGCGAGAGAGGGAGAGGAGGCTAAAGGTGGAGCTGGTGTTCAGGTGAGTGGTGAGATTTTCGCGGAGTGGACCAGGGTGGTCATGATGGTGGCTGCTGCCAAGGGAAGAAAATCATTGTTTTCTACACTTTTTCAAGGGACAATAACACATGTGCAAACTTGCTCAAACAGAACACAGAACAATCATCCCTTAGGAAGTGAAAAGTGAATTCCCATTACATTCCAAATGCCTACAAAAACACTTAGAAATGATACTCACTCTCTTCCTGGTCAGACTCCTGGAATTTCACATTATGGAAAAGGATATACAACTAACTTTTTTTTTTCTTTTGCGGCACCGGGAATCAAGCTCTCAAGCTCGGGCCTGCCAGACAGGCACTTAAGCCACTGAGCCAAACTCCCAGCCCTAGTTTTTTTGAGGCAGGGTCACACTATGTAGCTCAGGTCGGCCTTGTGCTCACGTTGTAGCCCAAGCTGGCCTTGAACTCGTAATGGTCTGCCTACCTCAGCCTCCCGAGTGCTGACAACTAACTTATTATATGACAACCCCTACTAAATTATTTCCTAGAAAAAGATGGAACTGTAAATAAATAAACATCGAGAAAGGTGGATTGATAAAATAAATAAACTTTTATATACTACTGGCCAAATAACCAAATAACTTGCTATGACACAATGACTCTTTAGACTTACAGTTTGATTTTCCTTCAACCCATGACAGTTGTCCCATTACATGTGACAATTCTGAAAAAAAATGTAGAAAATGCTTTTTACATTTACTCTTTGATTTGTTTTAATTTCTAAGGCACAAAGAAATCCATGTCATGAAAAATATGACTTTATTTCATTGATTTAAATACTCATATTAGTGTGACAATAAGAATACCACATTACATGGGAAATGTTACATTAATGTCTGTTAAATGAACTAAATGAATAATAAAAGGAGTTGCAAAGCTATTTAGATATCATGAATAGCTGTTAAGTAAAAAAAAATTCTAAAAATAGTTCAAAATGAGGGAAAATGTACTCCTCCTAGCTATTTAATGAGGAGGCCCAACTGTGGACAAGGTGTCAGCCATTAATGACAGCAGTCATTCCAGGAATTCTTGATGAAGTTAGAATTTAAAAACAATTCCAATAGAATTAAAATTTAGATTCTCCTGGGAAACATAATTCAACAATACATATACTGAAAGGTCTTTATCTATAAGGGTCAGAGAGCATTCTGGGAAGTCAGGAAGAATAGATAACTCTTTTATCTCAAATGTCTCACATACCCTAGCAAGCCTTCAGCAGCTGCCTCTATTTAAACTGTATTAGAGCTGTGTCAGAGATTTTTGGATTAGTCTGAAGTTGCCACTTTGACCATATATTAACCCAGTAAGTATGCAGATTATTCGAATTGGTGTCCTTGAATGATCTCTACTAAATTCCAAGAATTTGACTTAAGTAATGTGAATGGCATTGATCTTCAATGAGAATTTCCTGTAAAAAAGTTAATTATTAATTGATTTAAGGCAGAGGTGTAAGTTATACAACAGTGATTCACACCAGAAGTCAGTTTCACCCCATGACGCTAAGGGACGTGGGGCAATGTCTGGACACAGTTTTGATTGTCACACCTGAGAAGGGAGTGGCCTACTGGCATCTAAAGGTCAAAAATGTCCTCCAGCATCCTGTAATGTTAAGCAAAGCCTACTCTTCCACAATAAAGAATTAGTAGTCCAAAATGTCTGCAGGGTCACTACTGAATGCTAGTATATAAGGATAAATTGTCATGCAATTTGAAGGAGCACAAAACTCAGAACATTTTGAGATTTTGGCTTATGGTCATAAAGTATTCTGACATTGCATATTTCCTCTATGCCCAAACTACTCCCTAGCAATAAATTCAGCATCTTATGACACTGCATGAAGTGTTTAAAATCACTAGGGAACTATTCAGCATGTTACTACTTTGGAGTCTTAAGCATAGCCTTAGGGTATTTTAAAACTTAAGGGAAATTTCAAAAACCCCTAATTTACAAATGAGTATTAAGTAAACAGCACATGTGAAAAGAATTTAAAGGTATTTAAAAAGCAACACATAAACAAGTTTAAATGTTTAGAGGACAGAGAAAGATCTAATTTAGGTGTGTGTATGTGTGTTGAGGGGAGGGGTGTCATTAATTGCAAGTGGTTAGAGATGAGTTTTGATATAGGTTTTAAAAAAAGAGAAAATTGCTGATTAGTTAGGAGGACATTCTAGCCATTCAATAGTCTTTGTTAATGTAAAACAGAAAGTGATTTGTTGCTAATTAAGTGTTTTCAACAAATAGCTCTTGAATAAAAACTGTTTCAATTGATGTCTTTTTTTTTTTTTTCCTTGATAAATGTAAGTGGATTTTGGGAAAGAGAAGAACTGAACTCAGGGCCAAAACAAGTTAGGCCAGTGCTCTATTACTGAGTTATAACCCTTTTCATTTTGATACAGTGTATTACTAAATTGTCCAGGTTGGCTTTGAATTTGTGATCCTACTGCCTCAACCTAGGGAGTAGCAGTGATATAAATATATTTCTATGATAATGTTAAAGACAGTTTATGAGTCTACAGTAGGATTCATTGCTTTTCAGTGAATTTGGTTTTTTAAAAAATGCTCTTCTGCAACATTTTACCATGTCACAACTTAGCTGACGGTTAACTTGAGAAAAGAAATCTGTTTATTGCAAAGGATTGGGAAGTTTTAAAGGTGGGCCTAGTAGACACAAAGTTTTACCTACATTGGGATGATTTTTATCTTTGCTTTCTAAAGATACTTTTCTAGAAATGAATACATGATGGCTCTGATCACTGACCCTTCCTTCCTTTATGATCTAGCAGTGTATTTTCTGCACTTGTGTGGGGGGGGGGAGGGGGAGGATGGCTCCGTCACTTTTCCACCACTGCTAGGTTAACATAGCTAAGAATAGATGATTTTAAAATTTCCTAATATACTTTATACATTAACAGTGGTGGATACGAAATTTTATCATTTGGGAAATATCAAGAGGAGAAAGCATAACTGAACAATCCTTAGAGAACATTAAGAATTTTGGAATTCTACCTCCTTTTCCAGCACCTTGCTAACCTTTGGCTTCCCTGGTGATTAGAACCCCAGAGATAGTATTAGTACAAACAGATGTGTAGTGGTTAATTTTTTGTGTCAACTTGCTGGACTCAGGTACCCAACTACTGGGTAGAACATTATTTTAGATGTCTCTGTGAGATATTTTTAGATGAGACTCATATTCACCTAAGCAGAATGTGAGTGAAGCAGATTCCCTCTACAAGATAGATGGGCCTCATCCAGCGAGCTAAATGCCTGAGTAGAACAAGACTGCCCCCCTCGGAGTCACAGAGAATTCTGCCCGAGACTGCATCTCAAGTTGTGACTCTTTCCTGGGCTCCAGGTTACCAGCTTGTTCTGTAAATTGTTCAGTCTCCAGTCTCTACCATTGTGTAAGCCAGTTCTCATATAATTAAGTATCTCTAGACTGCATGGAACCAGTATAGTCCCTTTGTTTGTATTTTTCTTATTTCTACAAATATTTGCTGTATTTTCCCATGAAAGAAGTACTGCTATTTCATGGCTTGGATATGATACTAAACAAAATCAGACACAATCTCTGCTGTTATGAAACTGCAGAGCCTGTAGGAATCTGATTAAAAGTAGATTTTAAAGTAAGATAAATACCTGTACTAGTGATAAGCAAGATAATACTAGGGGTAAAAAGGGACACTTGGAATATATCATAAATCTGAAGTTGTTCTGTGAAATATAGTCATATATATATATATATACCTAATGTCAGAAATTCGAAATGTGTAAGTAAAGCTGATAGAATGAAAAAGATCAGTGGGCAGATCTACAAACATGGTTAAAGACTTTAACTCAACATTCTCACTAGCTGGCAGAGCAGGCTCACATGAAATAAGTAAGGATACAGAAGATCTGAATAATTTACGAAGATCTGGAAATTAACAAAGCTAGCATAATTCTTATATACATGATTGTACTCATATTTTTTTCACAGGCTCATGGCACATTTATAAGAAACATCTACATAGTTATAAAGGAAGCCTCAATTTGCTTTTTAAAATTTGGTATATTCTCTAAGAATGTTGAAAGTAAGCTAGAACTAAATAATTAGATATACTGAATGACCTAAACAGTAAGTAAAACATTACACATTATATTTCATGTTAATATTACATGGGATAAAGGAGAAACATGAAATTAGGAAAATATTTTAAAATAAATAATGCATCATATCAAAAATATAGCTAAAAGAAACCTTGGGAGGAAGTATACCTAAAGTGCACATATAGAAGGAAAATTTAAAAAAGAATTATTTAAACTTCCATCTCAAACCATCAGAGCAGACGTAGAAAGTTAATTCTAGAGATGGGCCCCATCCAGTGACCCTGAATGGCTGGAGAACTGCCTGCACAGCCAACCACATCCAGCCAGGTAAGCTTGGCACCTCACTCTGAGCCTGGTAGGGACCCGCCTATCATGCCCAATCAGCCAGGGACCCTCGGGTAGGTCACTAGGGACCTGGTGGGGCCCTGCCCAGTGACCCCGAGTGGCTGGGGAACTGGCTGCACTCAGTGGTGCGAGCCAAAGCCCTGTATAGAGAGACCCATCCAGCCATGCAAGCTCAGCACCTCACTTGGAACCTGGTAGTAACTCATCCTGTGCACCCAATCATCTGAGGAATACAGGAAAATGACAAAACAAAAGAGTAAAATGCAATCTCAAGCCTCCCGCCCATCCCAAACAAGCCTAAGAGACATGGACATACAAGGAAATATAACTCATACACCTGAAACTTCTGAAATGATAGCAACTGAAGTAAAGAAGCAACTCCATGAAGCTGTGAAGGAACTCAGATCAGAAATAATCTCCAAGGTAAAAGAAGAAATGATAAATGTAATAAAAGAAATGCTGAACACATCTAAAGAAGACATAGCTTAAAAAAACTGAGGAGCACTGCAAAAATAATATAAGAAAACACAGAATGCATAAAACAGATCCAAAGAGGTATCTAGGAAATCAAAACCTCCATCAAAAGCTGGCAAAACCACCTCAATGAATGTGAAGATAGACTTTCAGACCTTGAAGACAAGATTGCAACTAGGGAATGGGAAAGGAAAGATCTTTTGAAAATAACAAAGAATCAGGAAGTAACAATTCAACAGTTGCAAGATGATTCAAAGAAAAACAAAGTAAGATTAATAGGTGTTAATGAAAAAGAAGGTGACAACACAAATGATATCAAAAGACTATTTACAGAAGTAATAGCTGGAAATTTCCCAAACATGGGAAAGGAAACTGATGTACAGATAAGTGAAGCATATAGAACACTAATTAGCCATAACCAAAATAAATCTACACCCAGACATATAATAATCAACATCCCAGAAATTCAATCTAAGAACAGAATATTAAAAGTTGTTAGAGAAAAGAGACAGATCACCTACAGGGGAAAGCCCATCAGAATCACAGCAGATTTCTCAACACAAACAATGAAATCAAGATGAACATGGAGTGAGGTATTTCAAATCCTAAAGGAAAATGACTTCCAAACCAGATTAATGTACACTGCAAAGCTGTCCTTCAAAATCGATGGAGAAATAAGATACTTCCATGACAAAGAACCGCTGAAGAACTTCATGGCGACCAAATCAACCCTGTAAAGAATACTAAAAGATATTCTAGATAGACATAAAAATAACTAAAACTTCAGGAACAGCAACAGAAAAAACCACTAGCAAAGGCAAACAATTAAACAGAGGGGAAAGGTAAAGAAACAACAGCAGATAGATAACATGACAAAAATAAGCCAAAATCTATCAGTTATAACCATTTATGTAAATGACCTCAATACACCAATTAGAAGAAACAGACTGGCAGAATGGGCCAAGAAACAGCATCCAACCCATATGCTGTATAGAAGAAACCCATCTAGCCCGAAAGAAAATTCATAGACTGAAAGTCAAAGGTTGGAAAAAAATGCTCCATGCAACAGGAACCCCCCAAAAAGCAGGGATAGCTATTCTGTTTGCAGACAATGTGAACTTCAAATCAAGATTGATCAAAAGAGATAAAGAAGGTCATGACATACTAGTTAGGGGAAAACTTCATGAGGAAGAGGTAACAAACTTAAATATATAAGTACCAAATACAGGAGCAGCCAGTTATATAAAACAAATATTAATAGACATGAAAAATTAAATAAGCAATAACACAATTATAATGGGAGACCTTAACACCCCATTAACACAAAGAAACAAATCAGCTAGACAGAAAATCAGCAAAGAAATAGCAGAACTAAATCAAACTTGTGAACAAATGCACTTAGTAGACATGTACAGAGTGTTCCACCCAACAACATTAGAATATACCTTCTTCTCAGCTGCACGTGGTAAGTTATCTAAAATAGACTATATACTAGCCCACAAAACATGCTGAAATAAATGCAAAAAAATGAAAATATTCGTTGCAAATTATCTCATCATAGTGCCATGAAACTAGAAATTAATAACAAAGGAAACTGCAAAAACTCCATAAACACATGGAAATCAAATAAGACACTCCTGAACAATCAGTGGGTCACAGAGGAAATTAAACAGTATTTACAAGCAAATGAAAATACAAATGCAACTTACCAGAACCTGTGGGATGTAATGGAAGCAGTCCTTAGAGGAAAATTTATAGCAGAGAATCCCCACATCAGGAGAACAGAACAAATACAGATAAACAACCTGATGCTACACCTCAAACATCTACAAATAGAAGAGCACGTCAAGCCCAAAGCCAAAAGAAGGGAGGAAACTGTGAAGATCAGAGCAGAAATTAACGCAATAGAAACTAAAATAACAATACAAAGAGTTAGCAAATCGAAGAGTTGGTTCTTTGAGAGAATAACTAAAATTGACACACCCCTATCCAACTTTGTTAAACAAAGGAAAGAAAAAACTCAAATTCATGCAGTAAGGAATGAAAAGGGTGAAATCAATTTAGACCCTGAGAAAATACAGAAGATCATCAACACCTACTTTGAAAATCTTTACTTTCATAGGTTTGATAACACAGAAGAAATGAACAAATTCCTAGAAACATACGAATTACCAAAGCTGGATCAAGAAGATGTAAAACTGCTGAATAACCCAATTTCAGTTAATGAAATTGAAAATGTAATTGAAACCTTACCAACAAAGAAAAGCCCAGGTCCTGATGGATTCATAGCTGAATTCTAAAAGAAATTCAAGGAAGACTTAATGCCAACACTCCTCAAACTCTTCAATGAAATTGAAAGAGAAGCAATTCTCCTAAACTCATTCCTGGAAGCAAGTATTACCAGAGAAAAAGCCAACCAAGAAAGAACTACAGGCCAATCTCCCTAATGAACATAAATGCAGAAATTCTCAATAAAATACTGGCAAACAGAATGCAGCAAGTCATCAAGAAGATTAAGCACCATGACCAAGTGGGATTCATAGCAGGAATGCAGGGATGGTTCAACGCATAAATCAATAAAAATACACCATATCAATAGAGCCAAAGATAAGAATCACATGATCATTTCAATCGATGCAAAAAAAGCTTTTGATAAAGTCTAACATTCATGATAAGAACACTAGGGAAAATTGGAATAGATGGTCTTTTCCTTAATCTGATGAAAGCCATCTATAACAAACCAACAGCCGGCATCATACTAAATGGTCAAAAACTGAAAGTTTTCACTCCAAAATCAGGAACAAGACAAGGATGTCCATTATTACCACTCCTATTCCATATGTTGCTGGAAATATTAACCAGAGCAATTAGACAAGGGAGAGAAATAAAAGGAATAAGGATAGAAAAGGAAGAAGTTAAATTATCATTATTTGCAGATGATATGATACACTACATAGAAGGCCCCCAAAACTCCAAGCAAAGACTTCTAGGTGTAATAATCAAATTCAGTAATGTAGCTGGATACAAAGTCAACACTCAAAAATCAATAGAATTTCTGTATACAAGCAACAAACTCACTGAGAGAGAAATAAGAGAAAACACACCCTTCACAATGGCATAAAAAAAAGAAAAGAAAAAGAAGGAAATACTTAGGAATCAATCTAACAAAGAAAGCAAAAATCTATTCAATGAAAATTACAGTACTCTACAAAAAGAAATCAAAAAGGATCTCAGAAAATGGAAACACATTCCTTGTTCATGTATAGGAAGAACAAACATTGCAAAATGGCCATTCTCCCAGAATTGTTATACAGATTTAATGCAATTCCAATGAAAATACTATTAGCATACCTCACAGATCTAGAGAAATTATTTCTAAAATTCATCTGGAACCAGAAGAGAACTAGAATATCAAAGGCAATTCTGGGCAACATAGACTAGGCAGGAGGCATTGAAGTCCTTGATTTAAAGTTATACTACAAAGTTACTATGATACAATCAGCATGGTACTGGAATAAAACCAGACCTATAGATCAATGGAATAGATTAGAAGACACAACCACAATTACAAACACGCTTAGCCACCCTATCTTTGACAAAGGGGCCAAACATGTTCACTGGAAGAAAGACAGCCTGTTTAATAAGTGGTGCTGGAAAAACTGGCTTTCCATATGCTGAAAACTAAAACTAGACCCATGACTATCACCATGCACTAAAGTCAAAATGGATCAAAGATCTAAATATTAAAACAGAAACACTAAATGTGCTGGAAGACGAAGTAGGTAGAAATCTTGAAGACATAGCGGTAGGCAGAGAGTTCATGAACAAAACTCAAACTGTATGGGAAATACTTCCCAGAATCAATAACTGTGACCTTGTCTTATTAAAAAGTTTTTGCATGTCAAAGGAAATCTCCAACAGAGTGAAAAGAAAACCCACAAATTGGGAAAAAATCTTAGTCAACTGTCCCTCAGAAAAAGGACTTCTATCTAGAACATATAAAGAATTTTTAAAAAATCAGACCCCTAAAATTCAAAGACCCAATCCAAAAATGAGCATCTGAGATGAATACACACTTCTTAGCTGAAGAAAGACAAATAAATACATGAAAAAGTGTTCAACATCATTGATCATTAGAGAAATGCCAATTAAAACAGCACTGAGATTCCATGTCACTCCAGAAAGAATGGCCAGGATCAACAAAAACACCAATAACAAATGCTGGAAAGGCTGTTGGGAAAAAGGAACGCTCCTGCACTGTTGGTGAGAATGTAGACTGGTGCAACCATCGTGGAAATCAGTCTGGAGGTTCCTCAAAAAGCTGGGATTGGAAGTCCCATTTGACCCAGCTGTTCCACTTCTGGGCATATTCCCAGAAGAATTGAAAATATCACATCACAGTGATGTATGTGCACCTATGTTTATAGCAGCACAGTTTGTAATAGCCAAATCTCGGAAACAACCAAGGAATGGATAAAAAAGATGTAGTACTTTTATACAATGAAGTATTACTCAGTTATAAAGAAGGATAACATTGAAGCTTTTATAGGTAAATGAATGGGACTTGAGACCATATTCATAAGTGAAATAAATCAAACTCACATGTGTAAGTACCATACTGTCCCTTAGTGTAAGAAACTGAAACAGTAAATAAGATAAAAAATCTTTAGTAAATATTGTTAACAGGTAACAAACTGCCCAAAGGGGAAACAATAACTCAAATAGGGAAAAGGAGAAAAGAAGGAAGAGAAAAGAAAAATGATATAAGTTTGTACATATACACTTTAGATAGCTAAGATGATTGTATTATCAATTGTATTAGTCCTTGGAACAAAACAGTTAACATTCATAGGATTAGATCAATTTTGCATGTTTATATATGGTAATTTGAGTAACTATTTTGAAGATAACTACGCAAAATAGCAACCTTAGTTATGTTCCTACCACCTTGTTTTGCAAGCCTGTATTGTTATTGTTTCAGGCTCATTGCTACTGTTACTTGTTTCTCTCTTTTGTTTCTTGTTTTTCTTGTAATTTGTTATGTTTTGTTTTGTTTTTCCCTCTAATACAGAAAGGATAGATGTGCATGTATAGGCTTTTATACATACCTAGAACTTCTCCTAAAAAGTATATAAGAATCGATTTAATTGCGTGTAATGGTATGAATAACTACTTTGAAGAAAATGAGACATTATGGCATCCATTGCTGATTTCGTATCATCTTGTTGTGAAGTCCAATAATGCTTTTACTCTTTGTTTTATTGGTTTTAGTCTGTTTTGTACTGTTTGATTTCAATATGTGTGAAAGTAGACAGCTATTTTGAAGAGAACAAGATGCTATTGTAGCTGTTGTTGATTTTCCTATTGTCTTGTTTTGAAGGCCTGTAATGCTTTTTGTTTTTATCAGTTTTATACCATTTTGTTTTGTTTGAAAGCATTATGTGTGAAAATATGGACAACTATTTCAAAGAAAACAAGAGACATTATGGTAGCCACTGTTGATATCCTGTTGTTTTGTTTTGAACTCTTGTGTTGCATGCTTTGTTTTGTTCTGATCTGTTTTGTTCTGTTCTGTTTTGTTTTATTCTCTTTAAAATAAAAAAGAAAATTAATTTTAAGAAAATAAATTACAAATCTTAATGAATAAACACAATTTTAAAAGTAGAGTAATATATTGTAGGAAATTCAACAAAGCAATTCTGCTTAAAAATAATAACTATCCAATAAGTTTGACAAGACCAAAGATTGCCAGTATCAGTAATAAAAGGGAATCATACTTCAGATACAATAGCAGTATTAAGAACATGTTATAATAAAATAATATAGGAATTTAGATTAAATTTTAAAAACTCTTTTTAAAAGCATCCAACACCAATAAGAGAAAAAATGTCTGAACAATTAATTTTTAAATAAAAAATTTAAGCTCTTATTTACAACTTTCTTACATTAAAAGTTTCAGGTTTATTCATCTTCACTGTGTAATCTTCTCAAACATATTTGGTAGAAATAACCATGACCTTATGCAGATTCCTTCTAGAAATGCACGTGCATGAATCAAGACACTGTTGAAAATTCAAGGTATTATTGAGAACAAAAATCAAAACTTCAATAAATGGAGGGCATGGCATGTTCATGGATTAGAAAACTAGTTCTAAAGTTCTAAATTAATCTACAATTCAGTATGATATAAACTCAAACTAGGAACTCCAAATACACATGAAAATGAAAGTACTAAAGAAAACCATGGTAATCCAAAATTATAGTTACGAGGCTTATAGAAAGTGATAACAGGACTTAATTAAGCTGAAATTAAGACCATTCCATATTGAAACCAAGATCAGCAAACTGACTGATGTCCTAATATAGAACCAAAAAGTCAAAATATCTGATTTACAACAAAGCAACACTGGAATAAAGCAAAAATAAAGATCCTTTCAATAAACAATGCTTAAGTAACACATGGTTTCTCTTATATTAAAAATTCAAATTATAAATAAAGAGCAAAACAAAAGATAGATAATAGGAAGTAGGGGGACAGGCTTTTCTCAAATGTGAAGGGAATCAAGAGATGAAGGGAAGGTAAAGAGAATGAAAAATGGAAGATGCATTATGTGCATGGACCAACTCCGCGCACAGGGAGTATAAACATTACGTATTACAAATGTGTACTAAAAAAAAAAAACAGTGCTTGACTAATTTGTTATCTGTATGAATTAAAAAATTGAGCCTGGGTCCCCATTTCTCAGCATACATGAAATGTGGTTCCAGATGGATGACATAGATCTATATGTGAAGAAGAAATAATCAGAGAAAAGCACAGGAGGACAATTTTGTGACCTTGAACTTGGTAAGTATTTCAAAAACAGAATGCAAAGAGACCTCATATAAATGAACAGAGGAAAAACTAATTTGTTTCAAAATGAAGAAGTTGCTAATGAGAGAATAAAAAACATAACTTAAAACATAAAACCAGACAAAAGACAAAACTTCAACAGGCCTTTCAATATTGAGGATATTAAATGGCTAACAAAGGTGTGAAAATGCTCTCGCACTTATTAGTCATCAGGGAAGTACCTATTAAGACTGTGGTGTATGTGATAAAATTGTGCATATACCATAATAGCAAAATGAAAATGATATTCCATAGTAAGTGTTGACAAAGATGTGGAACATCTGGAAGACTTGTGTAATATTCATGGAAGTGTAAGGACCTTATCCTCTTTGCATCATAGGTGAATATATGTAGATCATAGGGTTGTGCAGCCCTACTTCCAAGTATTTTTGCAGAAGAAAGGCAACCCCAGGCTGACTGGCTACAAAGCAGAAACAACTCAAATGCCCTTAATAGAAAAGAAGATGAGGACATTTTCATATTCTATACAGTGGAATCACACATTAACAAGAATAAATAATATTCCTACAAAATGTAAATGAATTGCACAATGAACCAAAAATGTCAAACACAAAACAATGCGGACTATATACTTCCATTTATTTTAAAAGTACAAAGAAGGTAAAGACAAACTCTGCCAGTAGAAGTTGTAATACAGTAGTGATAGACCATACAGGAGGGTAAGGCCTGAAAAGGAGGCAGAAGGGCAATTTACAGTAATTGCTAATATGTTTCTCAAACAGTGCAGGTTGCACCTTTGGGTTCGTTTTAAAAAATCTATCAAGCTGCATACTTGTAATGTATTCACTTTTTGTGTATATAGTATAATTTATACAAATGAATAAACAAGCAAACATAGAAACAAACTTGGGCTCTGAGGGATTGGGTCCAAGGCTCATATTTACCTGTTAAACTTAAGAAGACTTCTTGTCTATACTCTGCCTTATTCTTCCTATGGAAGATGGCCAAAGGAGAGTATTTACTTTCAGAGTTGTAAGGATTAACTGACTTATGCATTTAAAGCACACAAAGTCCTTTCCCAAAGAAATCAATCATTCAGTTACTGGTTGCCAAAGAATAGATCATAGACACATTGAGGTAAAACTCGGCTAGGGGTTAGTCACATCAGAGGGTGCTCAATCACTTATAGTTTGTCTCTCGGAAAGGTGGAGTTTAGAAAGGTGTAATTCTACAGATGGCCTGTGAAATAGAAAGTTTGAATTTTCTCCTAGGGTAAACTGAAAGACTATAGATATTAACAAGGGCAGTTTTCATTCAAGCAGACTGCAAGAGTTAATTGGGAGAGTGGAGCAAATATGTGAGTCTTCTAAGAACTGTTCTAAAGTAGAAAGTTCCTTTGGTCGTGAAGGTACCTCCACCTTAAGCTGCATCTGCTGTGTCTCTCTTACTATGGTACTCGGTCTCCTCCAGTCAGTCTTATCTTCCAGGGGAATGAAGTTGACCATGAAGATTTCTATCTCTTATGGAAATCTTGTCACCAACATGATGTCAGCTAAGGATAATGGCAATGCAATATTTTGAAGCACCTACAAATCGCATAATGGAGAAAGGTAAGCTAGGAGAGTCTTTATAGGAAGCATTTGGGACTTCCTTTGTTTCTAGTTTCATATTGGCATAGGGCTAGGTAGACTAATGGATGCAAGGATTCCTTTGGCTGACCTTATATAGCCAGATGACCTTTTGTCTTAATTGATTAATCAATTGTTTCACTCTCCCAGATGAAACGAGATATTTTAGTAATTGCATAGATGCCACATTTGATGGCCAGTAAATGATCAAAGGCAATTCTATTGTGTAGAACTATTTTAATTGATTAATGTATGCTGGCCTATTGGACCTGTAATAATTGTACTATGTCATTTTCTACCTATATCATAAAAGAGCATATAGCTTACTTTGGGAGATCCTAACCAGGAGTTTTGTATAAACCAATGGATTCCAGTGCCTCAGAATTCCTCTAATAAATGCACAAAGCTTTATTATAATAAAATACAAGCAGCTTGATGAACTCACCATGTGCCAGGTCAATGACCCATTCCAGCTCTATAGCAATGGAAGCCCTTATGCTCAGGAACTTCTGAACTTTGTCCTATGAACCTATACATCTGGATGTTCATCTGTGTTTTTAAAGTAATATCGCCTATAATAAATTGGTAAAGTATTTTCCTGAGTTCTGTGAGTCATCCTGGAAAATCACCAAATTCAGGAGGAGGTTCATGGGAACCCTGATTTATAGCCAATTGGAAGCACAGGGCACAGACCGAGACTTGCAATGGTCACATGAAGAAGGGGCAGTCCTCTGGGTCTAAACCTTTAACCTGTTGGATCTGATGCTATGTTAAGATAATGCCAGGGCTGAATTTAATTATGGAGCACCTGATTGCTTAATGGTAAGGAGAAAAACAGTCCCAGAAGTGTTCTGTGCTACAGTGCTTAAGAGTAGGAAAAATAGTTTGGCTTTTTCTGTCTCAGATAGAGCCAGAAAAATAAAATAAGGACATATGTGGAACTAAGTGAGAAAATGTAAAGCCATTATTAAGATCATAGATTTTGATCTAAAGGTCTTAGAAGAAAACTATCTACAGGTGACACAGATATTTGTGACAACTGTTTACCTCTGGGCCGAAAATCATTTTAAGTGTTGTACATGAGCCTCAGAGGTACATCTCCAGGGTGAAGGATATTCAGTTTGGTAGATCTGAAGTACACTTATATTAAGAATTATGGCTTCATGGAAAGCATATTCTAGACTTGAATAATTGGTTAAAGTAGCTAAAATGCTTCTTTCCAATGTGGTGCTACTGCTGACTTGCATTGTATAATTTTCTCTATCTTTAGTGTTTTGGCTTGTATCTAGATGTCCCTACAAAGCCTCATGTGGTCATGGGAGGGGATTTTGGAGGTGGCTGGATCTAAGGTGTGTGATACTGGGATCAGGATGTGATGCTGGGATTGATTCATTGTGCAATGCTAGGATTGAGGCTGTTCCATCCTGAGTAAGAGTGCTATCCACCCTATTGGTGGATCACCTGGATAAGATATAAGAAAGAATAGTCACTTAAAACTTGCTGCCTGCTTGCCACTTCGCTGCTTTGCTGCCTTCCTCCCTTCTGCCAGTCATGAACTGCTCCTCCTCTGTGATGCCCCTCTGCCAATCAGCCAACTATAAAGTAAAAACTCTAGAGACTGTGTGCTACAGTAAACCTCTCCTCTCTTAACTTGTGGGTATTGAGTATTTTGTTTCACCAACAAGAAAAGTAACTAAGACATCCGTCCAGTCTACTGGTTGTATATCTTATGTAAAAATGTCTGGTTGTATGCCTTTAGCGAAGACAATTTATACCTCTTAAATATATACCTGTGTACCTAGAATGTACTTTTTATAATATCTTACAAAATCAGAATAGAAAGTCAGATTTTGACAAGGAGGAGTTCTTAGGTTGCCACTACTACTTTAAAAACTCAATTTTCTATACAGTACCCTTAAATTTCTTTTCTTCTTTTTTTCAGGTAGGATTAGGAATTATTTTTCCAATGAGTTGCCTTCAGTATGAACTTTATTCCAAATGGTCAGGACAGTGACTTAAGTAGCAGTTTCACCACCACAGGCCACATGCATTCTAACTGGATTTTCAGTGCCTTTGTCTTTGATAAGTTCATAGAATTAATATCAATTTCTAACACTTCGTTGGTACTTGTTTTTGTGGGTTATTGTCCATTACTATGCCTAACATCTTTATTAAAAAGGCCCTTGATCTCAGACAATTCAGTCTGACTAACCACTAGGAAGGGACTATATTGGAAATATATTGAGTAGTTTGTAGAATCAATAGGAAAACAGGAGAACTTGGCTCTAAAAACGGATAGAAAACTATGGCAGACAGAAATGCTGGCAAGACCTTGTAGCGAGACCAGCCTGATACAAATGTCCCGGCTGCTGCTGCTGGATGAAACTTACACTGCGACTATTGTAGTCAGGGGTTGCAAGGAGAACAAGACAGTACAAGACACATAATTTACAGTATTATTTATAATGGTCACCCAAGGAGTCAAATACGAAGAAACTGCAGGAAATCTGTCCATGACACTAAAAACTTAGAAAATTCAGCCGAGTGCCTGGATCCCATGGCAATAACCTGCATAAGTTCTGCCAAAAACCTAGAGCCCATCACAATGACACATGCTAGTCTATTTCACGGATCTGTGTTGGAAAGGCCCGAAGATCAGTGGTGGAAGCTAGAAAGTTTATGCCAGCAGGGTGAAGGATCTGTGCTAGTAGGTTGAGGGTTCTGCAGTGGAGCCAGGAAGCAATGCTCAAAGTAAGGACCAGGGCTTCCCCCAAAATTATCACAGCCATCCTCAGTGACAACGAGGTCCTGAGCCCCTCCAACAATGAGAACAGCTGAGTTCATATCAGGAAGCCAGCATGACAAGCTTCTCCTGGAGATTGAGCAGCACGCCAGGAGCCAGGAAGTGATGCTCAATGTAAGTACCAGAGCTCTCCCAAAGTGAACCACAGTCATTCTCAGCAACGTGGTCCTAAGCTCCTCTGACAATGAGAACAGCCAAGTTCATAACAGGGAATAAACTCCACAAGCTCTTCCGGGAGAACCAACAGCTCCAAACAACAATGCTTAGGAGAACCCACAACGTTGCTCTTCTTCTCCAGGTCTCCTTTTTATGCTGGCAACAGGCCTCAGGTGGGCCATCCACACTCAGCACCATGCTGATTTACTGTGTTTAAGTTGAGCATCAGTTACCAATCCACTACAGTGACTAATAGCATTATTACTGCTGTCCTACCATTGCTGGATACTGGCCACCACTGCTAACACCACTGCCAGGGAAAGCACTGGACACGAGGTGAGTGACTTTCTGTCCCCACATCTGTGCAGCATCCAATTTAAATTTGAAGTTCAGGACAGTAGTATTGGAGTGGCTGCATGCCAGGCTTTGGTGAACTGGATACATAAGAGAAAATTCCATAAATAACATGAGGAGAGTTAGATGCTCATGGAAGGTGTGAGGGGAACCCTATACAACCACAGAACAAGATTTTATGCTATAAAATTTCATACTAAATACAGAAGTACATAGATAAATAGAATTATGGAGGAATATGCACATGTGTACAAAGGAAGAAAGATCTTTCAGGTTTTTGGCAAGGATCATGAAAAAAGATGTATTCTTCCGTCCTTTATCTGGCTTAAATTCTTGTATGTTTCTCATCTTTTTTATATGTTCACAATAATAAATAGTCCTAATAACATTTCGAGCTCCAGAAAGAGAGAGAACGTATCTTAGAAATGTAGCATCCTCCACAACTCCAATCATAGAGTGTTGTACAGAATGTGTCTCTTATAACTATGGATTTATTGATCATTTCTGTCAATATCTCCCTGAGTGCCAATTGATTCATGAGCAAAAAGAAAGGCTGGGATGTCAGAAGAAACCCTCAGCTGTGAAGCAAAGTATGGATATCAAGTCATAGTCAAGTTCAGGAAGTGTGCCCTGAATCTAGTAGGTAAGGGGAAGACTCATGAATTTTGTTCTTCAAAATCCAAGGAAAACAAATGGAAATCATAACTATAAAAATAAGTATCAAGCCTAGGTAATTTCTTTGAAAACTTACTAAGTGCGACTGCGCTATCTACTCATAATAATACCATGAATTTCATTCATCAAAATCCAAGGAAAACATAAATGGAAATCATAACCATAAAAGTAAGTATTGAACCTAGGTAATTTCTTTGAAAACTTACTAAGTGCAACTGTATTATCTACTCATAATAATACCATGTTTGACCATCTTATTAGCATACACTCCCCCAAAAAAGCGTAAGTAATGGGAAAAGGTACTATTTTATCCAAAGATGATAAAATCCACCTACTGTTATACTTGTGGAAGTTTAACATGTAAATCTAGTCATCTAAAATAACAATAGCCTTGTACAGTATCCGTAGTACCTTGTTCTGTGGCCTCTACTGTTGTTCTTATACATTTGTACTAAATGTTATTGGCTAGGAAAATGGCACATATTCCACTGACCCCAAATGATAAGTTTTACTGACACAACTAAGACAAAATAATGGTGAATCATTTTAAAAGTATGCCCAATTGTATTTTACCAGCACATTCTGAGGAGGTTAATACTTATAATGAAATATAATTAATTCTTAAGAGCCCAAGAACATTTATTAATTAAAATGTCATTGTTGAAAAATTCAATTACGCTTTAATGTTTACTCATCTAGCTATATTAACATATAGAGATGTATTTCAATATGACGGCAATGTTAAATAGTCTAGAATTTTTGTATGCAGAGCTCATTAGTGATTATGGCAAATGCCTGGGAAGTAGATCATCCCAGGTTAAAGTAACCTAAGTCATGAGTAAAAATTTTAAGTGTAAAAAACAAAAATAAAATAATCTTGGGTCTTTATAGTACTTACTTTTGAAAGAGGAAAAACAAAAACCCTGGCAGGTTAGCAAAACAAGCATTCTTTCAGAATTGATTTGTGTATGATATATTAAAAAATATTTCAAAGCACAATGTGGTGTGTGGAGGTAAGTTGTGCACTGAGAACAAAAAGCAATACTGGAAACAAAAGCAAAGAGTATCTGTGTCACCCTTGAGGGAAGCGTGCCCTGAGGAACAGAGATAGGAAGGGAGTTACAGTGGTTCTGATGAAGACGGTCGGGAAGAAAGGTCCATATGCAGTGACTAATCACTCACTCCATTTCCGGAGGGCAGATACACAGAGAAATCTCCAAGGAAATGCAACATCTTTTGTTTAAATCACCCTAGGACATCCTATTCTTGAGAAGATGAAATATTCCACATAATCTCTGATGCTCTCCTTGCCTCTTTCCTGTAATTTCTGGTCTCCAAGCAAATACGAATAGCCTGTGTCATTGGTCCCTTTACCCATGTAGCACCCAGATACTGGTCCTCCGGATCTCTGCACTGCGAGACCTGCTAAAGGTAGCAGCTGGAACCCCCCACCCAGACTTGAAGCCAATGGGGTCTCTCCTTTCACCTTTCCAACTGACCTTTCCGAGAGATGAAGACAGTAGATGGTCTAGGCTCCTGTTTCTCAAACTTGCCTGTGTACTGCAATAACCTGGGAAGATTTTAAAACTACCTATGGCTGCGTTCTCCTTCCAGTGATTCCAATTTAACTGATCTCAGTTATTATCTAAACATTCGCTGCAGGCTGACTGGGTAGTGCTAATAGGTCACCACGTGTGAGGACAATAATTTAGACCAGGGGTAAAACAATAGCTACAAACAAAGGAGTGACCAGCAAGGACTTCTGCAACCTGAAAAGATCATCAAGAAAGATAATAATAAGGTAGCAAACAAGAGCAAACTATGAGGAGAGTTTTTAAAATATTATTACTACGTATTATTATTATTTTTCATTGCATTTTGCTACAGAAGTCCACTCCTTACTAATTCTGACTGTCTAAGCTATTTTTTAACCTTGACTTGAAATGTTGAATAGGTGATTTTAGCACAGACTTCTCTAGAATGCATAAGGGTTAAGTTATTGACCTTTATTCAAAGATACAGACTCTTAATTTACTATCATGATTCTTGACAATAAATTTGAGTCCTGGTTAACGTAAAAGAGGAAAGAAAAACCTATCAGTTGAAAGAGGAATTTCAATAATTACCTTAGGCAGTCAGAATTCAACTGAACAAAACTTCTTTATGAAGTTTTACTAGCATATCAATTAGGAGCTGGCCTTTAGAATCAAGAAATAGTTGCAACTTGGGAAATTTGACGAGAGAAAGGGAATCCGCACTTGGAAGGCTGAGGCAGGAGGATCGTTGTGAGTTTGAGACCAGCCTGGGTTACAAAGTGAGTTTAAGACCAGCCTGAACTGCATAGTGAGACCCTGTCTCAAAAAATAGGGCTGGGGATTTCACTCAGTGGCATAAGCACCTGCCTGATAGGTGGGAGGTTGTGTGTTTGATACCCAGTACTAAAAAAAAAACAAAAACAAACAAACAAAAAAAACAAAGAAAATATGCTGCGAGTGCAAGCTCAAATGGGTCTAAACAATAAAGAAGATATATCAGCTTCTATATAAGGAGAAACTTCCAGGTAAGAATGCTTTTAGTTGCAGTTTGATTAGGATACCAGTTCAGCTTCTTTGCTATTCTTTCAGGTGTTTTGTTGTTGTTGTTGTTTGTTTTTTGTTTGTTTGTTTGTTTTTGTATCAACCTTGTCCTAAAGTTTACTTCCCTTGTGGAGTTAAGACGGCAGTCGGCCAGCCACACCAACCTCTTTGGTTGGTGTTTTTTATTTGCAGGAAATCCTTCTTCTGGCTATGCTTTTAGAGAAAGGTTCTATTTAAACTTTCATTTTAATACCCAGCAAATTGCTCCTAAAATCTTAGTGTCCCAAAATGAACCGTATATTCATTTTGGCTGGTAGGATGGAATGGATGGAATCCCTCTAGCAAGACAGAACCTTGTCCTGAATCTGGGGTGGCACAAACATTTATAGAATTGTAGAATCATCTGAAACCCTAGGGAAGGAAGGAGGAAGGTGGGAGGGAGGAAAGGAAAAAAGAAGGGAAGAAGAAAAAAGAGAAAGGAAAGGAGAAAATGAAAGAAAGGATGGGTGGGGAAGGTATTAAAGATGTGTGCATAACAGAAACTTCTAACAGAAAACTAGTGGAGTTGATTTCCAATTTCAATTCTGCCAACTAGTTTTGTGTCCTTGGTTGAATAAGTCACTTTCATTATTAAAATGTGTACGTTTCAGAAGGTGTTCTGATTTCTAAGATGCTGTTCAAACCTACTTCTAAACTTCATGTATCTAAAATATCTTGTGAACAAACTAATGGCTTTCAGTGCTATTGTTTGAGAAGCATTCCAAATACTAGAATGGATTTATGATTGAGCAAAACTGTCAAAAGAAATGAGAAGAATGCTACCAATTCCTTTGGTAGCATAGGAACCTTGGTCCTTTTAGCATTTAAAGATAGAGCCAGTTCCTGGTTTCTCTCCCACTGCCTTCCTGGGTAACTGATGGACACAGCAATTCCTCTGACTTATTTAAGAATGGATTTTCTTATATTTGTTTAAAGACTTCCTAGAATGATTCACTTTGCTACTAACATTCTATTGCACTTGCAAAATGCTATGTGACACTATTAAGGTAAATTTATTGAGGTTCTCAATTTTAATTAGTTTTTTTCTCATATTTTCTCTGAAAAGTTAATCCTCTTTTAATGAAATTGTAAAATATAAGCAAATCTTACATGACACTTTTATCACCTGTTCATTTGAGATCAAAAGTCTAACTGTACTACCTTCTAAAGTTATACCAAATTTTAAGTGCATATTAGCATGGCAATTTTTATCTCAGATCAATGACTGCGCTTTAATTTATTTGAACAAAATAAAACAATGCAGATAATGGTTTAGTGCTGTATTTCAACATGTTTTATAGTACTAAAATATTATCATAGTGATTTTATCACTGTTTGAAGTATGGTAGGAAGCAGATCTTTAATTTGAAAACTTAATAGGTCTGAAGTTTCCATCAGAAAATAATCTACCAAATAACTTCCCCATAAAGAAGAAGGGATTCACGCTCATGTCTCTTGCCAAGTTTTATGATGTAAAATAGCACCAACTGTTACGTTTCAGTGATCGTAAAAATCTAGTGCATGTGTGAGTTTGCCAGGCTAGCAGTGTTATTACTTTAGCTTGCTGATAAAGAAAATATATGTACTTTAATCTCACTTCTGAAATTTCCAACCATGCCTCTTATATTCAAGACCTGGAATAGCATTTTTGGCTCAGTGAACAGTGCCATCGTACCCTCCATTTAATTTGGCCTCCTTGGTTTAGCTTTTGTCTTTATTTATGATCAAAGTATAGGCTCACTTTGTAGCCTGATGCTGACAATTTACAGCCAGTTCCTAGCTGCCGCTTGCCTTGTGATTTATGTTGGGCTTCCTTCTTGCTGTCCGTGACCTCTTTCTCCCAGGTCTGCACTCATTGCTCATCCCAGGCAACCAGTTGAAATTCATTAGCTTAGGTACCTGTTGAAAAAGAAAAGCCACGCCAGCATTCAATGTCTACATTTTCTGCAGTGTCTTGATTTCATTATGGTGAAGTCGTGGAAAGTAACAATTTGTAATGCTTTGGTCTGAGAATTGCTTAGAATATATCCCAGCTTTGTTGGTAAGTCTAGGGAACACTCATCTGAGGAAAAATAAAAGGCAAAACTAGTTCTGGTAATGAAATTAATTGAGAAAAAGCCCGTCTAACTGTCAAAAGAGAAGAACCTTGGGAAGAAAAGCAGCTTCTAAAGGTCAATACTCAGCGTGCTGTAATCTTTACCATCTGTGTGCAGGCTGGTAAGAGTCTGAGACTGTCACATGCAGTCTTCTTTTTTTCTGAAAATATCAGACAAGGGGGAAAAAGACTTGCCCAACAGGGAGCCTGGAGGTACTTAGCTGGATAGAAAATGAAAACACTATATGGTATAAACTTAAGATGACCCTTAATTTTCCTTCCCCTTGACCTACATGGGCCCACAGATAGTTTCAAAAAGCAGTGCCATGGAAAATTGAAATAATTTGGCCACTGGTGAAATGCAATGTTATATTCACAAGGTGGGACGCTGGGTAGCTGAATGCAGTGGAAACACCCTCCGTCATCTGATCCTATATGAAGGCAAACAAGTTCTCCATTTTTTTCTAATAAGAAAAATTTTTTAAAAGAATGGGAAAATGAACTTGGTTTCTCTTTACCTGGAGTCTTCATGGATATATTAGAATTCCACGATTTCATGATTCTGTGTTTTCTTTTGTTCTATTCTGTGTTGTGACACAGATTTCTCCAGTCACAACATTTGGAAGTTTGATGTTATAGAAGCTTTATAAAAAATAATAGTTCCTTACGTACTGATTTCTTGAATCAGCAGGATTTCTACATAAACAGAAAGTGATTGGCAAAGAAAAAATAGTTACATATGATATTTACGTAAGTATATATATATATATATATATAAGTAAACATGATATAACATTAAACATTTTCTTAATACAGTGTAATACATTGACTTTAAAAGTTTTTATTAAAAGTTTGTACATTCTGAATAATTAGTTAAGCTGGAAAACATTCTGCTGTATCTCTTTTCATTATACACAAACAAATATTTTTGATATGTCTCTTAGAATATCAATTTCCATTTTTTCTAAAAGTACAACCTTTTAGGGAGTTTTCAGCTCTTCCTAATTCTAACCTTTTTGGTAGTGTAACCTCTGTGTATGCGTTCCCTCATTTGAAGACCCCTTGGTTTTCCTTCAGTTATGCCCAGAGCATTCAGGAGATTCATGAATGCACATACATTCCCAAAGACCCATGATGCATATGAACTGTCACATAATCCAACATCTTGGTGGCATTCACTGATTATATTTTAATCACAGGGATAACAGAGTCTTATGAAATATGCTAAAATGTAAACTGTATAGACAAAGGCAAACTTTAATCAATTTGCTTTTCTTTTCTGTGACTTCCTTGCTTTCTTTTAGACACACAAAATAGGAATTTCTAATCTCAGCAACATTTTTCACTACCTCTGCAGCCTACTGGGAAAATAGAACCAGTAAAAATCTTAGATAAAAGAATAATAACACTTTCCAAATGCTAATTAGTAGAATGTTCCACCTCTTTAGGAGAAAGAGATATTTTATTTGTATTCATTAGGGTGACCTAACCACTCAATACCCTTCATTATACCTCTCTTGTGCAGTGTAATAGCTTGAATACATGAAAAAGAAGCATACAGATTATATTGTTTTCTCTTTCCACACATCTAAAACACAGACACCCTTTGTATTTCCTTCTCCCTACCTTCCCTTTTGGTTTCCTCCTCTTCTCCTTTCTCTCCTTTTCCTTCCCCTCTTTTGCTCTGCACACCAAGTACTCCCCTACAGTGTCATTCACTTTTATAATCTAAAGGCAGTCTTGCTGGTTGAAGCCCCTGTGAGATTACTGCATTAGCTTCATTTTCTTGTTTTGATACCATTCTTAAAGGTTTACATTGATCTAGTGATATTTTCTTTTTGAAAGAAAAACTAACAAGGAAAAGAAAGAATAACCTCAATTAATGAAAATAAGACCACAGAATGAAAGCTGTTCTGGAAAAAAGAAACTGTGCAGACATAGGCTGGTAAACAAATGTCGCTTTCCCTTAATTTTGGAAACAGGAGTGTGGCCATTAACAAATGATACTGCTCTGAGCCTATTATGCTGAATATTATATGTCACTGTCAATCACTTTGCAATCCACAGGGCAATAATTCTCCATAATAACTGCCAACTCTAGTCAATATATTTGCATCATTTTACTTTAGAGGCTTATGAAATGCAAATGAAAATTCTACTAATAATGCTTCTTATTTAATTAGTTCTGCTTGGTGGATGTTCGCTTTCTACAGCAAAGCCTTAAAAATAAGAATTTTAATTCCAAAGTTGATATGGCCATTTGCCCATTTTTCTGTTTGTGTTGATGTCTCAGAGCTTTGAAGTTGTTGACCAAGGAGACAGGAGATATGGCACAAGAAATGAGACTCTTTTCTCTAGAGAGAATGTTCTGTATACAGAAATCCATTATTCAGAATGTTATTTAAAGATCCAGAGGAAAGCGTACTCACATTATATTTTAAAACTAATTTTAAAAATCATTTTCAAGCCAGGCATGGTGGCACACACCTTTAATCCCAGCACTCGGGAGGTTGAGGTAGGAGGAGCGTTGTGAGTTTGAGGCCTGCTTGGGCAACAATGTGAGCGCAAGGCCGGCCTGAGCTACATAGTGAGACCCTGCCTCAAAAAACTAGGGCTGGGAGTTTGGTTCAATGGCTTACACACCTGTCTGGCAGGCGTGAAGTTGTGAGTTCAATCCCTGGTGCCGCAAAAAAATCTTGTTCAATAAATGAATACTTGCTTCTATCAGAAGTCAGAGTCTGCATATCCTGTTCTGTTACTCTGCTGAGTATATGTGCATGGTTACCCAGAATCCCTTTCTTTGAAAAAGCACTTCTCTTTCTCACTCCATTGTAACTTTGCTTATGGATATGATACATAAGTGTCACAGACCTGCCTAATCAGAATATCCTTATACACTCTATGCTGTTAGGAAATAGGGTTGCCCACTTGGTTTTTATAGAGACTAAAACCATTATCCAGAGTCCTTCTGGCCCTCTGGAAGGAATAAAATAGACTTATTTAGTAGCTTGCTATGTCTTTCTGCAATTTTTGGCCCTGGGAGAAGAAGTTCGGATCGGTATTGCCAAGGACTCAAGGCAGTTTGATTTCGCTTCAACATCCTAGGTTTAAATCATGAAGATGATGTGTTCACAGACACTTGGGAACAATATGCATCACACACATGTGATATTCAAAGCCTTTTATGAGACATTCTGCCCTATCTTCACCACTGATGTGGCATAGTCTTACAGTGATTCATTACCTTGGATTAAGGTGGTAGCATCCTTTCTCTTTTTATTGTATAACTAGTTTATAACTTCAAATCTCACATGAATCCAAGAATATACTTTGCAAAAAAGAAGTCAAACTGCTTTTGAGCAAACCAGAACTTTTTTTTTATGAATATCATTCCTCAAACTTTTGCATTCTACATGGGTCTAAAAATTACCCTATAGAAATGTTCCTATCTGCAGAAAGAAAAAAGAAAGCAAGAAAGCAGGAAAGCAAAAAAAACAAGCAAGCATGAAAGAAAGAAAGAAAGAAAGAAAGAGCTGGAAAAATTTAAGACACTGAATTGTTAAGTGCATAAATATCATCTCTTCAGGCTAAATAATTTCTTGTAATATATCCTGATGTCACCAACATTTCACGGGTCATTCATTTCTGTTCATGTTGAGTACACAGAAATGAGTGAGTGGGTGGGTGGATTTGTAGGCAGCTATGTGTTGATAAAAGGGAGCATGGAGACAGAGCTGTCTGGATGACTGAGTAGAGCAGCGGTTGTGCCCCAGTTGAAAGGAACATTGGCATGGTAGCTGTGTTAGAGTAAGTTGGACTATAAGGAAAAGGATTGGACTAAAAGAAAAGTAAGGATAACAGACATATATTTCATCGATTTTAAACTTGCTGGAGGGATGGATCTGTCACAACCAATTTCCTCTTTGACTTGTTACATAGATGTTGCCACTGCTGAAGATTAGGGTGGACCCATTTTGGGCATTAAGGCTCTGCCACCCACACCCATATGTGCTAATTTGTTTCCTGCCAAAACATGTCTTTCGAATCATGTAAGCTTGTGCTAAGGGAAAAATCAGTCAGCATGTTTGATGGAATGAGGAAAAATATTCATGAGCTCATGGGTCTGTGACTTCCCACAGGATGTTTTGGTTTCGGCTTTCAAATTAACCTGTCCAGGTGTTGCTCACAAGTTTATAGATAATGGAGATCAATTCAAAATGCCCACAGTAATTGCTTTTGTAGTTAAGTTTCTCATTTTCTATTAGAGGATTCCTAAATTGCTAACAGAACAACAGGCAAAACAACAGGCAGAAAATACTATCAAAAGATCAAAATCATTTATAGGACACAAGAGTTTAGATAAATTGCTCCACGGCAGAGAGGGACAAACAAAACAGAAACAAAATCTGTAGATCACATCTAAACCCTCAGGGTAAATCTGAACAAAGGAGAGACTATGTGTTCTAGGCATCTGGGTGTAAACCATTTTCCCCCTTTGCCAGAAACCATAGTGTTTATAGGCATGTTTTACTAGAAATCTGCTGCTTCTCACAATGTTTCCTGCACAACTGTCTTAGTAAAACTACATCTGGAAGTGTCAAGCGCACAGTTGTAAATCTGGGAGGCAGTGTGTTGTTGTAATAGTTTGCAGCTTCAATATGGCTGCATTGCTGAATGCTGGAGAGAGTTACAAAGACACAGGCCAACTGTACCTATTGAAATGAATTCTGTTTTTGTGGGAGGCTAGCATGAGTTTTAACAGGGTTGTCTTGGCTCTTGTCAAACTATCAGATGGATTGGAGTAGCATTGAACTGGTTGCCTCTTAGCAGATCAATTATTTCAGAAATTTCTAACCACTGGCTTTGATTGACAAGTGAAATTTGATGGATGGTTTGGAAATAGGTAGAGATCTAGTGAATTGTAGCTTTTTTGGCATAACTAGATCTCAGGGAACATCTAGGTCAGATGTGTTTCTGGATAGTGAACTACCTCTACTAAGAGCCACATCCTTAAGTATTACCTTGCACATCTGAGCAGCTCTCAGCCCTGGATGACTGACGTGGTCCATATCCAGATTCCAAACAAAGCAACCCATGAGCTAAGTACACAGGTCCCCCTATGCTAGGGTGTACGTGTGTCTCCTACAAAGTATGTGTGTGAACATTTAATGGCCAGTGTGATTTTATTTGACGAAAAGAGTCTTTATAAAATGAGGGTCCTCTCTTGAAGAAGATTAAGGCCTTTTTAAAGACACTTCATGCAGTAGTCATTTTCTTCTTTCACCCTTTGTGACATGTGAAGAACCAGTGTTCCTCCTGCCCACATGTCGCAGAATCAAGGAACCATTGTGGATGGACAGAAGGCACTGAACCTGACTGTGTTTTAATTTTAGACATTCCAGCCTCTGTAAGAAATACATGTGTCTTCTTAAAAATTACCCAGACCCTTGCATTTTGTTATAAGAGTGCAAATAACCAAGATACCCAGTGAATGTTTTTTGGAGTTTTTTGAAATTATCACAGGAAAACAAGAATGAGTTACTGGTATGGGGGTGGGGGAAGGATGTCATCAAATCTCCTTTTGATACAAAACTAACCAGGAAGAACAGTGGGGCATTAGTTAAGCAACTTAATTTAGTAAAAAAAAAAAAAAATTTTTTTAAATCAAGCAAATCCTTACAGTTTATTATTCAGACAACATTTAAGTATAGATATGGTTAGCCATTACAGGCTTTGGTCATGAAACACACATGAACATTATCATGTACACATAAAATATATGTATATTAGGATGCTGCATAGAAGACAAGTATCCAGGGTCAGGAATATCTCCAAGGCTGCAGAAGAAGAGCAGATTAGCTTTCTTCTTTGGCCAAATTTCCTTTCTTATTTCTATTTCATTCCATTTTCACTTCCAGAGACACCTTTGTGTTCCATTTGGTTTTTCTCTTATACATTCAGTGTTTGAATAATCTTTGTGCTTTCTCCTTTCAATGCTGCTGAAGTCTCTCAAGAATTTAGAAACAAACTACATAGAGAGCATTCAGCATTCAGCAATGCAGCCATATTGAACGTTCAAACTATTACAACAACACACTTCCTCCCAGATTTACAACTGTGCGCTTGACACTTCCAGATGTAGTTTTACTAAGACAGTTGTGCAGGAAACATTGTGTGCAGGAAACTACCAGAGTTGGAAAAAAGAGAAAAAGAGAAAAAGAAAAACAAAAGGAAAGCTTGTGTGAGTACTCCTGTGTGATCCGTGAGCAAAGTCTGTGGTTAATGAGGTCCACCAGTTTAGTTGCTCAGTAATCAAATAAATGAATAAATAATTAGTATAAATACATACTAGCTGCCTCAATTGCCTCACACTTTAGTGGTTGTTTTTCTTTCCTCTATACCAGTTTCGGTAAACAAAAAATCACCTTGATCTGCTAGATGCCAGCTCATCATTCCAACAAAACAAGCAAATCAAGCTTGTTTCTAGTCTCTATTGCCCTTTCTTTACACACACACACACACACACGCACACACACATACGTGTTAATACTTTTCTCTTTTTGCTTTCATAATGGGACACCAGCCAAGTTCTTACCCAAACTCTCTGACTGTGTCCTATTCACCTTCACTGTCTCTGACTGCTCTGAGGATATTTCCCCTTGGCTTCCATGCTGCACTGTGACTTGTCTGATTTATATCTTGGTCATCTAATGTAATTTCTTTCTGGAGAGGGATGAAAATAGTGAAGAGAAAGAGAGAAAGAAAGGAGAAGTTTCAGCAGGGATTCGTAGTCAGAGGTCACCTTTGTGAATAAACCCAGCGCGCTCCCTTCTCCTTCCTCTTCTGTCTCTGCTTCTCAGATTCTAGCCACAGTGCAACCTATGCAGCATCATATAACAAAAGGACGTCAAAACCCTACTTCAGCCCTAGATGTACTGAGAGAGAATTCCAGGGATGGAACCTTCACAATTTATATGAAGAAACAAAACCTCAAAAAGAAATTTGAATGTTTTCATGATAAAAGAAAGATAACACGAAGGAGACAGAGATGTTATTGTGGTAATGGGGGTTGAACCAGGTCCTTCCCACTGAGCCATAGCCCCAGCCCAATTTATTTTGCACTTTGAGACCTGGTTTCACTAAGTCACTAAGTTGTCCAGGTTGGGCTTGAATTTGGGATCCTCCTGCCTCAGCCTTCTGGGTTGCTGGGATTATAGGCATGAACCACTATGCTAGTATCCTAGGTGCCATTTGACTTTCTTTCCACCTTTCCCAAAAGTTGGGTCCTCATTACCATTTTTATTTATTTTATTTTCTCTTTTACTCATATGTTAATGTTGCTCTTTCTAAATTTAATACAGTGATAACTCTGTTGTTGAATGGATCCAATCTTGAACTTTCCAGTACTCAAACAGCAAAGTTTGAAAAAAAAAAAGTCTGATTAGTGTTGGTAACTTTGCTGGCAACGAACTGAAAATCAGACTTGAAAAAAACCTGTGCAGGCTAAGAGTCAGTCAAGCATCCCAAACTCGCCCCAGTCACAAAGGGGCGATGCTTCAGGCTAAGTGCCACTTTCACCCAAGTGACATATAGTGCTGTTTTATCGTGTCGAGATGTTCATCATTGGGAACTTTTTTTGGGCTTTATCTGCATAAAATTTCATAACCAAAGGCAGTTAGTGATGGCAGCAGTAAAGCTAAGAGGAAAACTGCGGGAACCACAATAGAGTTATAGAAAGAAATCATTGAGAAAGTCGAAACAGGTCAATGGGAAAAATTATGTTCAGTTCTCCAAATTTCCAGTATTTGAACACGAATTCGGAATGAACTGAGTTCAGCAACTGAGGTATCACTGCATTTGAAAAATTCACAAAGTTCTACGACAGAGAGTGAGTCATAACAGCAGGACGTTCGTCATAGCGTCACCTGGGGGCATCCACCGCTCACATGATCAGCGCTTTCACTTAGCCACTGTAGAGGGGAAAGCGTACTCTAATTATTTCAAATATATTTTATTTTTCTCAGCAATTTCTTATAAACATCTCCCATTTAAGGAAGAACTGAGTCAATATCATTTTAATGGTTTCATGATATCCTACTAAACAGGAGCCATATAATTTAGTTGAATATTTTCCTAATTCTCAATGCTGAGATTATTTCCAAGGGGATGGGTAACATGCATTTGAGAGATGAATGTCAGGAAAGCTATTGGCTTGTTTGTCTTTTTAGCTGGTTTGCTTTCTGAAGGCAGAATCGCCATTGTAGACTCTGTGGACTAGACTATTTTTAAGGTTTTTTGATAACCAGAGCGCCTGTTCATTCTGAGTCCAATGTTATGTTTCACCTGGCTCAGATTGCTGTGGCTACATGCAGTCAATATTTATTTATGAGAATTGTTAACTAACGGTAATGAAAGTAATTGAAGGGAAATTTAAAAGGGAAAGTAATTTTCTTGAAACTTCTATGTGCAAGAGTTATTTTATCCTTGATGAAATGATATATAAATTTTAATTTGGCTTTTCTGACTAGAGAGAGCATGCCGGGCTTTTCAGTTTTGCTTTAGAAAGTAGGTGCCAGCCCTTCTAGCCTGTTTTCTCTGCCACTTCTTAAGTGAATTTGGACTCTCTCTCCCATTGTTCTGATGCAAAAATCCATGGGTCCACACAAAAGCGATACATTCTCCTTTTTCCCTTCCCCACTATTTGGCTTCCTTTCATCTGGAACACAAAACAAGTTATTTGTCTGTTTTCTAAACATTTTCGTATTCTCAAATCTACTCTACCCTCAGAATTTTTTAAAAAATGTTTTTAGCTGCCTGAATTCTCCCAGCTCCTGTGCTAGTAGACACTTCTGGATGACACCTGTTACTGGAGAATAATAGCTTCTGCCGAACTGCAGCTTGAAAATCATGTACACGGAGAGCCTCCCAATGCCACCGTCCCACAATCTTACAGTGAAATTCCTTCACGTTGTGCTAAAATGTTGCTTGCATTGTTCCTAATCTGTTATGATTTTCTCTTTTCTTTCTCTATGAAACAGGCTGAGTTCCTCAGCTGCAGCCTTGTCTTGTAAACGGATCGTTCTTTAAGAGGCAGGGCCATTGATCCCAAGGACCAGAAGTAGTATTCTCTAGTGGGCTTCCTCGGAGAGTCAGCATCTGAAACGGTAAACAGAGAAACAGCAAACAGAGAAACCCAAGCTCCTTTGTGACTTTGGAGTTTTGCATGTCTCCATAGAAGCAGGAAGAGGAGAGCAAGATGGGAGGGGGTATAAAAATATAAGTTTTATTTTCAAAATGAGAAAAACATCATCTTTTTTGATATTTTCTGCGTGGAGCAACGTTTCCTGGGGAGGGTAGGAGTGTAATAGCAGGAGTTTCCAGTGTTCCACCGAAAGACTTCACCGTCTTGCCTGTAAGTGACAGCCTGCTGAAATGCGAAGCATTTGGCTTCTTACAAATGCTTTCACTTGCGTTGGAAGCTGTGATCTATGTTTCAGGTCAAAGGCAAGAACACGCTTTCCCCTATCTGTTTCCTGTCTCCAAGCGATCAATCATTTATTTCCCAAGGGAATTGTAGTTCGTGGGCATGTGGCCTGTTTTTCATTGGCTTCTATTATCATTTGCTAATTAGATTACAACCTAGTATTTACCTTACTCTGTGGCTTTGAGACCTTCCCCTGCAGTGTTTTTCTATTAGTTTTACCAATGCCACAGTCTTGCTTTCTCTTAGCCTGTTGTGTTAAACCAGGCAAAGTGCAGAGTTTTTAATTCACATCTCAATTTTCTTGAAGAAGGAGGCAGAGAAATAAAACAATAATATAAAATTCAATTAATTTTTCTTATGGCCAGACCTGACTTACCTTTGAGGATATGCACATAGGAAATGCAGAGATTTCATCATCCCTGGATTGCTCCAAGCTTATAATATAACTCTTACTTTCAATTTATATCTTCCTTATACTTAATAAAAACCATTTCCTGACATCAAATATTATCATGGCCCACAGTGATGCGTAATTTTATGTATCAGTCTAGCTAAGCCAGTTGTATTGTCAAATATCAATGTATATATTGCATTTCTTTAAGGCGTTACTGAGATTTTAATCAGTAGAATATGAGCAAAGCAGAATACTCTGCACAAGGGAGGTGACTTCTCCTAATCAGATGGAGGTCTTAAATGACTGAGGAACCCACAGAGAAAGGAAGTTTTGCCTTCAAATTGCAACATAGAAATTGTGCCCTAGCTTTAAGCCCTTGAATTTCACAATGCAGCATCACTTCTGGCTGAAATTTCTAGATTGTCCTACAGGGTTTGGACTTGGAAATTCCCATGCCTGCATGAACCAGGTACTTAAAACCTCTCTGTTTCTCTCTCTCTCTCTCTTTCTCCCTCTCTCTCTCTCTCTCTGTCTGTGTGTGTGTGCGTGTGTGTAATGTGTACCCTAAGGGTTCTGTTTCATTGAAGAACCATGACTAATAACACTCACTCTGCCTCATTCACCTCCAATCATTTCTAAATTTCTCCCTAAAATCCTATTTACAAAGGAACTTTCTTTTAAAATGCTTTATTAACTGGAGCATGCACACGCTTTAGTTTCTTTTCCGTCCTCTTAGGAACAGATAGCATTATTTCTGGTAAATTAAAAACTCCAGTGCCCTTAGAGACAGTGGGCATCACAAAGGAATAAAAAGGTAGCCCAGCCTCTAGGCGAAGTCTTTCTCTGTAGTTCAGGAAAACATTTATCACAATGGCTTTCTTGGCTGTAAAATATCTAAAGCACGTTTTCAACATGAAGGGATTTTTGTTTCCCCAAAACCCTGGTTTTTAGACACAGCATTTTAACTGAAGAAGTCCAGGAAGCGGGAGGGTGTGCGAGGGATCTTTACGCGATGTGCTTCAACTCTCTTACGAAGCTTTTGTGAACGTGGCCCTCTGTTCTGAGAAGGCGTCTAGACCGGTGCATCTCCGCAAACGCCGCTCACATCCTACCCTCCTCGACTTATGCATTGCGTCTTTCGCCACCATGTAACTACCACTGCGCTCACAGGAGGAATAGAATAGGCAGAAAAAGGCTTTTTGACCCAAAGTTAGAGACTACTGCCACCTGAAGGCACAGTTCGTTTATTTTAAAACTTCCAAAATATTCTGCACTTCCCCAACTAATTCTGCATTGAAGATCAGTTGAAATTGTATTTTCAGGAGTCCTGACAGGATTGACTATCTCTGAAAACCTCCTAAACTCCAAGAGTCTTCCTTTCATGGTCAAAATTATAAGAAGGGAAAAACCAAGGAACTGATAATTGGAACACCCATCAAAGAGGTTATTCATTGGTTCTTACTGAGAATTTCATTTTGACTGGTGTGATAGGCAAACATGTTAGGTAAATGTAAGGTGTAATTTAAATGTGCAAACCAGCTGGATGGTAATACATTTCTCATGGGTGGAAATATTAAGGGCCACTAGAAAATGAGAATTGGACACACTTCTTATCTTCCCTGGAAAGTGAGAAAAGAGGGAGGTGATCCTTAAAATATGATGGTAGAGCTGAGGAGACTCCTAAGGAAAGAGCT